>CAUYTI010079862.1:0-13559 GCA_963575145.1 Galago senegalensis
TAGAGAAATGCAAATCAAAACTACTTTGAGATATCACCTAACTCCAGTAAGATTAGCCCATATCACAAAATCCCAAAACCAGAGTTGCTGGCGTGGATGTGGAGAAAAGGGAACACTTCTACATTGCTGGTGGGAATACAAATTAATACGTTCCTTTTGGAAAGACGTCTGGAGAACACTTAGAGAACTAAAAATAGACCTGCCATTCAATCCTACAATTTCACTATTAGGTATATACACAGAGGAAAATATTTCAAATTGTATATGAAAACAGAACACTGTACCCCATGATTGCATTAATGTACACAGCTATCATTTAATAAAAAAAAAGAAAAAATGAGGATGGAAAAAATTTTTCAGAGTAAGACTGAAACAATTTGTCATCATCAGATTTTCACTGCAAGAAATGCTAAAGCAAGTTCTTAAATTTGAAATTAAAGAACAATGAATAATATTCTGCCAATGGTAGATATATAAACAAAGAAGAATATTTATAATTATAACAGTAGTGAGTAAATCTGTTATAATCCTATCATAAAAGTTAAAAGATAAAAGTATTAAACACAAATATAAACCAATGGAACAGAGTAAAGGGCCTATAAATAAACACAGGCATATACCATCAATTAGTTTTCAATAAGGCCTCCATGAGTATACAATGAGGAAAGGATGGTCTCTTCAATAAATGTTTTTTGAGAGAAACTGAATATCTATGAGCAAAAATATAAAAGTGGACCCTTATCTTAGACAATACACAAAAATCAACTCAACCTAAACATAAGACCTCAAGTTGTGAAACATCTAGGAGAAAATGTGTAGACAAGCTCCTTGACATTGGCTTTGGCAGTAATTTTTTTTTTAACACCACACCTAAAGCACAGGCAATAAAAGCAAATCAAACAAGTGAACTACAACAAACTAATAAGTTCTTCACATGAAAGCAAACAGTCAGAAACATTAAAGGCAGTCTATAAATTGGGAGAAATTAAATGCCCACCATATATCTACTAAGGGTTATTCTCTAAGGCAAAAAAATACAAATAATCTAATTTTTAAAATTGGGAAATGAAGAGGGGCCACAATGGTGGACTAGAAGAAGACCACACACACCATTTTCAAGGAGAAGAGCAAAAGTTTTGAGTAGATGCTTACTTATAGATGGACTGTCTTAGAGAGATCATTGTAAATCATCAGAGAAGTGACAAAGTGAAGGAGCCGGAGATGGGGTGATCCACTCAGCAAGATCAAAAAGCACTTGGAGAAAAACATCAACAACACATGGGGATGGATCAGAAGAGAGAATACTGGGTCTCCACATTTTCCCTAAAGACACTGCAACTTAATCTGTGAGTGAGCCCCCCCCCCCACACAGGAGGCCTCTGAACTGATCTGTGAGCTGCTCAGAGACTGTGCAGTAACACTGCACTAAATAGCAGGCACAGCAAACACCCGCTGGCTTCTGTTCCCTGTTCACTCCAACTGATGCCATTCCTAGGTTTCAGACCAAAAGCACCTGGTATTCATAGGGATTAGCTTCCCTGCAGACACCTCCACATCACACTTGCTGGGCTCAGGAGGGAGCATGGTGGGAAGATGCTCTTATGTGCCCCACTGGACACCATTTACATGGACTGGAAACCATGTAAATCATCTTTCTGCCACCAGGGGATTTGAGCAGAGCAGGCTTTCAGTGCCTTCAATGTTCACTTGTGACCACTGAGAAGTGCTGCAGCAACAGCAGCCACAACCATATTTCTTCAGCAATAGAGCACCAGCCACCTGGCACCCCACCCACAGTCTTACACTCTACCTGGTCCTCTGTCTGGTTCTTGATTGTGGTTCCAAGCCAATACAAGAATCATACGTATCCCTGACGGAGATCAAGAAAAAGTAAAAGTAATGGAAAGCCTGTTTGAGAGACTAATAGATGAAAACTTCTCTGTTATGACTAGAGGTTCAAATACAAGATGGTTGATGATTGAATACAAGGAAGTTCATAGAAAATAGGACATTGTCAAAACACATATTATAACCTGGCCAAAGTCAAACTGAAAGAGAAAATCTTACAAGCTTTGAGACAAAAGCAACAACTAAATAACAAAGCAAACCCATCAGACTAGCAGCAGACTTCTCAGCAGAGACTTTATAAGCCAGAAGGGATTGGAACCCCATTTTTAGTTTTTGTAAACAAAAAAATATCCATCCAAGAATTTTGTATTCTGAAAAACTAAGTTTCATAAGTGATGGAGAAATAATGCCTTTCTCAAGCAAACACTAAAGGAATTTCTAACCACTAGACCTGATCTACTCAGGTATAGTGAACTATACACGGAACAGAATGTTACCCACCAGTGTAATAATGCCCCAAAGATATAGCTCACAGCTCTTATAAAACAATGGCATGGGGGAAACAAAACAACAAGGTACCAGTCAACATGATGAATGAAATAATATCCCACATATCAGTACTAACACTGAATGTAAACTATCTTAATGTTCCCCTTAAAAGATATGGATCAGGGGTCCTCAAACTTTAAACAGGGGGCCAGTTCACTATCTTTCAGACCATTGGAGGGCCAGACTGTGGGCCCCTGGATGAGTCGGCTGCTAAGCAGGACAGGCAGCAGCAGCAAAAACACCCATCAGGAAGGATAAATGTCCTAGGCAGGCTGCATGTGGCCCATGGGCTGTAGTTTGAGGACACCTGATATAGATTAACTGAATGGATGAAAAAAACACAACTGGAGTATATTCTCTCTCCAAGAAACACATAAACCTACAAGAAATTTCATAAATTCAGGCCAATGGGTGGGAAAAATATTCCGTGTAACTGGAAACCAAAAGTAAGCAGTTGTACCTGATTAAACAGTCTTGAAATCAACAATGTTTTTTTTTTTTTAAAGGATAAGCACAAGAGGCAGAGCATGATGTTGGACCAGAAAGACGTTTAGTAGAACTCTTCTGGAGCAACTGGGGAGAGGGAAAGGGCCAAATTATAACTGGGGTGGAGAATTAGCATGGAGTTGTGGCTCAGGATGCACAGCAAGATGGTGAACTACTGGATTCAGTGTGCGAGCCAGAGCTGTGGAGACACACTAGGCAAGTTTCTGCCAGTCCACCTTGGCCAGGGCAGTGGTGGTGGTGACAAACCCCCCATCCCAGGGTCCTGGAGGTCCCAGAAAAGCCTTTCACAGTTTTAAGTTCTTGGAGAAAGCTACACATTGAATAGAAATATTGAAGGATGTGCACTCATGAGTGGTGTTTGGTGACCAGATTGGAGTGCTGTCTACAGTGAGTGGTTCTGAGGCAATTTGGTGGTGGGAGAGACATTCATATTGGGAAAGTTCCTAAGGACAGAGGGGTAGCCATTGTCATAAAGGTCGCTGGAAGGTCGTGAAGGAAGGCATTTTGCTGGGGGACTATGACACTGTGGTCTGAGTTCTGCCTGATGGGAGCAGACCTCCACTTGTGACAGGTCCAGAGACTCCCACACTCCACAGGAAATATTGTCAGGGAGAACTGTGAGACCTGCCTGTAAAGAATTTTGAAGAGTTATGGGATCCCAAATTGGCAGGGTCGAAGTACTGAGCAAATAATAAGGCAATCATCACGAACAATTAAGCTGAGAAATAGGTCTAAGCCTGGGAACCAGAGAGGTTAACAGCTGTGCTGTCCGTACTCCTAAATTCACAGTGCCACCTCGTGTACAGACAGTATATTGCAACATAAATATATTCCTACTAAAAATGGATCCCTATGTCATATATATGTATGTATATGTATATATTTTGTTGTTGTTCTTTCTTTTTTCTTTCTTGTAGTTGTCTTTGTTAATTTTTTTCTGTCCTTCCTCTATAGGTTGCTGAGGTTGCTTACATCAGGCTATTTGAGCTTTTTTTATGTTGTTTCAAAGTGTTTTGGTTTTTGCTAAGTTGTTTGGTTGGTTCTTTTCCTAACTTCCATTTTTACATTCAAGAAGAGGTAGGGGTCCTGTATTTTTTGGTTACAGAATTTTATATTCACTTATTCTCTCTCCCTGCTACACTACTCTTCATTCTCTTGGTTGATAGAGACTCTTCTACTTTTCTCATCTCTCCCACATAATGTGTTTCTGGATCAGCAAAGATATCCCCCCTTTTTTCTTCTTTGTTTGTTATATTTCTTCTTTCTTTCCTTATTCATCTTCCCTCCCTCTCCTTCATTTGATTCAATGGTATTTTTTTTTTAAATTTCTTTTATCTATTCTTATTTTTTCCTTTTTTTTCTCTCTCCCCCTCCCCCATTTCCCTGTGGTCTGGCAGGTATACCAAAGCAGTAGTCTGGCTCAAGGAGGCCAGGAGAATGTTCTGTTCTATCATTATTCTGGGAATAAAATATTAGCAAGATCACACTGCAGACATTTTCTATTTCCTTTACATATTTACTCAATTTTTTCTTCTTTTTTGTTTTTGCTCTTTTTCTTTTCTTTCTGTTTTTGGCAGAGGAAGACTCTGGCTGTGTTCAGGCTGGTAAGGAATGCCTGATTTGGAGGAACCCACCCAGCCCAGCTTCTCAAAACCTTTGAGCTATAGGAGTGGCCTTAGCACTGCACTGAACAATACCATTTCTTCTATCACTCTCATCCTCCCTTCCTGTTCTCCTCTCCTGTTTCTCAATTTTATTCTGTTATACCTCCTCCCCCTTCTTCCTTTTTCTTTCTTTTTCTTTTCTTTTACTCTTTCCTTCTTTTTCCCTTTTCCCCCTTTCCTCTTATTTTTCCCTGCTCACTCTAACCCTTCTCCATCTTCTGTTCCCATCCCAAGAGGACTCTTCATCACCTAAACTCTGAGACAACGTAACTTCAAGCAAAGGAGGAAGTGAGAAGGAAAAAGGAGCACAAGAAAGTGAATAAGAGGAAAGCACATGAACAGCTTCTTTACAACTGGGCATAGTTAGATTGGGGAGAGAAAACTCCAGGTATCTCTGGCTTGTGGATTCTCCCCAGAAACATCCCTTTGAGGCTGCATGGAGATAGTGAGAGACTCCTGGACCCCAGGAGGAGGACAAAAGCAGTGGGAAAGTGGCAAGAAGTTGTGTTCATTCAGCCCGAGGTGGCCACAGCTGTAACTACAGCAGCAGCGAGATTGCAGACAGGAAAGGCCTTCCCTGTGGCTTGTTTTGGTTTTTTGGTATTTTTTTTTTTAGACTTGGGCCCTCAGTTGAGCTACCTTGGGAGAACTTGGGCAAGAGTGAGATGACTTCAAGCATTGTCTAGGGCCCCCAGACTGAGCCACTCAGCCAGAACAGAGCTAATATTGTTTGGCTGTGCACCATGCACACACAGCCATTGTTGGAGAACTTCTGCTGCAGGCTCCACCCTCAGAATCAAAGAGAGGCTTGGGCTGGAAGACCTTGGGTGAGTTATCTAGTGAATGAGCAGCATCAAAGGCCAAGACTGAGATGCTGGGGAAGAGCTGAGCATTTAGAGTTTGACAGTAGGAGGGCTGCCTTGCAACCTCAGCCCTCAAGGGCTTACAGTGAGACCAGTTTAGGTGCACTGGATAAGTGGGCAGCCACTTCAGGAGAGATCACAGCGACAAGTGCTTTCCTGGGAAAGCTTCTGCTTAGCCAATGTTAATGATTTAAAGTATCTTTTAAGTGGACTGAAGAGAGATTTAGGCACTCAACCCTGTGGGGTTTGAGAAATCATCAGAGGCCTCCAGTCTCCATCTCATACAGCTGTGTCAGCATTGTGATTAACATCTCATACCCCAGAAGATTAGCTGTTGCCCAGACAATATTCAACGATATATATATATATATATATATATATATATATATATATACACTTCTTTGTTTTCTTTTTTATATATTTTAATATTTTCTCTCTAGATTTCCTTTTTTTCTTTCCTTATTCATTTTTCTGGTTTAAATATAATTTTTCATTCTTGCCCCCTTTAATAATAAGAACTTCATTTTTGCAAGTGTTTCTGCCCCTATTATTTGGTTTAACCCCCAATTTTATACTGTAAGGTTTTCTGTTTGTTTGTTCTGGTTTTATGTTTGTCTTTCCTGTCTATTTGGTGGAGGTTGGGTACCATGGCTGCTCAGGCTGACAAAGAACTGCTGAACACAAGGGAACCACCCAACCCAGCATCCTCAGAAATGGGGGTTTTTAAGGTTGGGTCGAAGTACCCTACCATAGACCTTTATTACTTCTGTCTCCCTCTTTCTGTTCCTGTCTTCTTTTTGTCAATATTCCTTTTTACTCACCCCCTCTCCTTTCTCTTTTTTCTTTTTTTTTAAAATCTTCTTTTTGCTCGTTTTGTTTTGTTTTATCTATTAGTTGCAAGGATCCTCAAACTTTTTAAAGAGAGTGTCAGTTCACTGTCCCTCAGAACATAGAAGGGCCAGACTGCGGGCCCCAGGATGAGTTGGCTGCTGAGCAGGACAGGCAGCATTGGCAAAAACACCTGGCAGACCAGATAAATATCCTCAGTGAGCCACACGTGGCCCATGGGCCGTACTTTGAGGACGCCTGCATTAGTGCATCTGTTTTTTTTTTGTCACGACATAAAGGCAAATTAATTCTACACAATGTTGTTACATGTGATGAGAAATGGATTACTGTGACAATTGCCACATTCAGCAACAATGGCTGGATGAAGGAAAGGTGCCAAAACACAGTCAAAACCTAATATTTATCAAAAAATATTAATGGTGTCTGCTTGGTGGTTCAGTGCTAGTATCAGTCATTACGGTTTCATGAAACCTGGTCAATCAATTGCAGTGGATGTCTATTGCAACCAAGTGGATAACATGTTGACAATACTTGTAATTAAGCAGCTGAAATTGGACAGGACAAGCGTCTTGCAAGACAACACTGCTGCACAAACAATGCTGTTCAAACTACAGAAGTTGGTCTTGAAAATTGTCATCCACAGTAGTCACCAGACTTTGCACCATCTAACTACCACTTCTTTTAGGCTTGGAACTGATTTGTACAAGAAAACATACTCAATTCTCAATGAGCTGTGGAAAATACCTTTCACAATTTCATCATCACTCACTCTCCATGCTTTTTTGCTGCTGACATACACGAGCTACAGATAAGATGACAAAGCTGTGTCAATAATTTAGATGCATACTTCAATTGTTTGTGGTACTACTTCTTTGAAATATAATAGACTAAACTTTTGATTCAAAATAGAAAATTTCCAATTTAATGAGCTAATAATTTACTTTCTGAATGTATAATTCATATTAATTTACATTTAAACAGTTTAAAAGCAATCTCTTTTCTGTCCATCCTTGGCAACAGGTTTTTTTTAATCACAGCCATTCTGACTAGTGTAAGATGATATCTCATTGTGATTTTAATTAGCATTTCACAAATAGAGATAGTTTTAACCTTTCCTTTTAATCTGGGCACCTCTTATTTCTTTTGCTTGACTAATTTCACTCGTTACTATGTATAACCTCAACACAATGTTGAGTAGAAATGGTAAGTGCAGATATCCCTGTCATGTTCTTGATCCTATGGAAAAAGCATTCAGTCATTGAACATAAATTATGATGTAAGCTATTATTTGTTCATAGAAGTTATTATGTCAATGAAGTCCTCTCCTTCTCTTAGTTTTTTAAGTGTGTTTATCACCAAAGGGTGTTGGATTTTGTGAAACATTTTTTTCTTCATTTACTGAGATAATCATGTGGGTTTTTAAAAGTCTGTTAATATATGACATCAAGTAATTTTTGGACATTAAACCACTCTTGCATTCCTGGGATAAATTCCACTTGGTCATGGTGTATAATTCTTCTTATCAGTTACCATATTCCATTTGTTAGTATGTTGTTAAAGATATCTGTATCCATATTTGTAAGGAATTTTGATATATTGGTTTTACTTGTAATGTCTTTGCTTGATGTTGGTATCAGTGTATAAAAATTCGTAAGTCCATGAAATGAGTTGAAATTTTTATTTTTTCAAAGAATTCAGGAAGAATGATTATTATTAATTTTTTCTTTAAATGATTGATAGAATTGAGCAGTAAAACCATCTGGGCCTGGCCTTGTCTTTGTGGATTTTTTGTTTTTTTGATACAGAGTCTCATTATGTCACCCTCAGTAGGGTGGCATGGTATCACAGCTCACAGCAACCTCTAACTCTTTGGCTTAAGCAATTCTCTTGCCACAGCCTCTCAAGTAGCTGGTACTATAGGTGCCCACCACAATGCCTGGCTTTTTCTTGTTGTAGTTGTCGCTGTTGTTCAGCAAACCCAGACAGGGCTCAAACCCACCAGTCCCAGCTCATGTGGCTGGTGCCATAACCACTGAGCTATGGGCCAAGACTTTTATAGATATTTTTTAAAGTATTGATTTAATCTTTTAATTTTTATGGATTTATGCAGATTGTTTATTTCTTCTGAAGTCAGTTTCAGTAATTGTGTATTTCTAGGAATTTGTCCATTTCATCTAAGTTATCTAATTTGTTGGTATGTGATTATTCAGAGATTTTCTTTATAATTCTTAGTATTTCTGTAAGATCAGTAGTAGTATTTCCTATATAATTTTCAATTCAACCAACTTATATCTTCTCTCTCTTTTTATTTGATAAATCTAGCTAAAAGCTTGTCAGTTGTCCAGATTCTTAGGATCTCCTTGAGAGAAGTGGAAGGGGAAAGGGCTGGTGCTGCTCTGTACTGACTTTGGCACAGGAGTGAGGAGAAGAAAGTTGGCTCAGAGAAGCCAGACAGCAACAGTGGCATCTTGAGCTGTGAACTGACACCATTCCAGATAGGTGAGCCATGTCTCTCTGGGTGACCAGAGGTTCCAGACAGCAGCCACAGGCCAAACGGACTTGGTAACTTCTGTAAGTAAAGAGACCATTAGCACAAGCCCTCAGGGGAATAGCTGAGACAAACGCAGTGGGCGGGCAGAGGCTAGAATTGACACCTGAGTGTAAACTCTAATTTGCTTGCTGCCCAGAGCTGAGTTCTTCACCAGCTCTAGCACCCTCTGACTTCGTAGAAGAATCTGGCCATGACAGGGGCTGGAATTAAGAGAACATTCACAGCCTAATTTAAACACACAAGGCCCCCTGCCAGATGGAGAATTCCAGGTGATTTTGGCAGTGGTAAACCCTGGGAGCAGTTGCCTACTGGAGTGAATAGGATCACAGAACTGGGGGATTACCAGTGACTGGGTGCAGGGTGGGGAAGGAGGTATTAACCTTCCCAGACTAACCCATTTGCTGGGTGGGTCCCTTTTCCCTCATGGAGCACTGGAGCAAGTTATATCTGAGCTGCGAGCAGATGCCTCTTATCTAGCTGCCAGAAATATTTGAACTTTTCCACCTGAAATGGGTGCTGATTGGGACAACTGATTTGGACCCCTTAAATCAGGCATACCAGCCACGGACTATTCAAAGAGGCACCCTGAGTGTATGGTTGAGGGAAGGTTTGATTTTCCTTCCCCAATTGTTGTTTGTGGGGAGCGGGACAACTTAATTAATGGTATTTCTCCACAGCAGAAATTTCAAGCAAGAGAAACTGAATCACTAGGATAGGACAGAGACCAGCTGAAAATCAGACAGAGCCACTAAGCCCCACAACACCAAGCAGGTCCCCAATCTCTCAGGCTGTAACACCATATGGGTCCTTGACAAACCTCAAAGGGAAAAGCCAAACGAGGTAAAATAATCATGGGGCAGAATCAGCATAAAAACTCTGGTAATATGAATAACCAGAGTAGATCAACCCCCCAGAGAAAGGATGTGACTGGTAATATGAAGAATCAGAGTGGGTCAACCCCCCCCCCAAGAAAGGATGTGGCAGATGGAACTGAAGATCCCCTATATAAACAGATGTCTGAGATGCTAGAAATTGAATTCAGAATTTGGATTGCAAATAAGATTGATAGAATACAGGAAAAGATAGAAATAGAAATTCACAGAGCATTCCAAAAGTTCACTCAAGAATTCAACGAATGCAAAGACAAAACCACCAAAGATTTTGAAACATTAAGACAAGAGATTGCAGTCCTCAAAGATCTGAAAAATACGATAGAATCTCTTGGTAACACAGTGCAAGAGGCAGAAGAAAGGATCTCAGATGTAGAAGACAAAGCTTCTGAATATGTCCAAATGTCAAAAGAGAATCAAAATTTAAAGCAAAAATGGATCATTCTCTCAGAGAACTCTGGAATAATTCAAAGAAAATTAATATTTGCCTCATAGGAATCCCTGAAGGTGATGAAGTTGCTTCAGAAAACACAGAGGCTCTTCTTTATGACATTATGAAAGAGAACTTTCCAGATATGTCAAGAGATTCTTAAATTCAGACTGCAGACAGCTTCAGAACCCCAGCACAACTTAACCTGAATAAGATATCCCCCAGACACATCATAATTAACTTCACTAAAGTTAATATGAAGGAGAAAATCTTGAAAGAAACAAGACGTAATAAAACCTAACCTACAAGGGGAAGAATATTAGAATAACTGCAGACCTCTCTGCTGAAACCTTTCAGGAGATAAGAGAGTGGTCATCGACATTTAATCTCTTAAAACAAAATATCTTTCAGCTCAGGATCCTGTATCCAGCTAAACTAAGTTTCATTTATGATGGAGAAATTAAATACTTTAATGACATCCATACATTTAAGAAATTTACCATAACTAAACCAGCTTTCCAGGATATTCTCAGACCTATTCTCCATAATGACCAGTGCAATCTCCACCACAAAAATAAACTAACTCAGAAACTATGAATCAAACTCCAACTTCTACAAAGGCTAAAGGGTTAAAAACATCTGCTGGACTTTCGAACAGCTAGATACCTAAAATTTTATCAGATTTATCAATAATTTCAATCAATGTGAATGGCTTAAATTGTCCTCTACAGAGGCATAGATTGGCTGATTGGATACAGAAACTCAGACCAGACATCTATTATATAAAAGAATCTCATCTTACCTTAAAAGACAAATATAGACTCAGGGTGAAGGGATGGTCATTTATATTCCAGGCTAATGAAAAGCAGGTGTTACAATTTTATTTGCAGGTACAATAGGTTTTAAACCAATAAAAGTAACTAAGGATAAAGATGTCTACTTTATATTTGTTAAGGGAATACAAAATATGATGAGATCTCAATTATCAGTATCTATGCATCCAACCAGAATGCATCTCAATTTATAAAAGAGACTCTAACTGGCATGAGCAACTTGATTTCCCCCAGCTCCATCATAGTCAGAGATGTTAACACTCCACTGGCAATTTTTGACAGATCCTCCAATAAGAAGGTTAGCAAAGAAATCTTATATTTAAATTTAACTATTCAACTTCTGGAATTCTCAGACATCTACTAAAGATTTCTTCCTAACACAACTGAATACACATTTTTCTCATCAATACATGGAACATACTCTAAAATCGATCACATCTTAGGCCACAAATCTAACCTCAGCAAATTTAAAGGAATAGAAATTATTCCATGCATCTTCTTGGGCCATCATGGAATAAAATTTGAACTCAGCAACAACAGGAATCTGCAGACTCATACAAAAACAAGGAGGCTAAATAACCTTATGTTGAATGATAGATGGGTCAGAGATGAGATCAAGAAGGAAATTACCAAATTTTTAGAACAAAATGACAATGAAGATACAAGTTATCAGAATCTCTGTGATACCACAAAGGCAGTCCTAGGAGGGAAAATTATAGCATTTCAAGCCTTCCTCAAGAGAATGGAAAGAGAGGAAGTTAACAACTTAATGGGACATCTCAAGCAACTGGAAATGAAACAACACTCCAATCCAAAACCCACCAGAAGATAAGAAATAGCCAAAATTAGAGCAGAATTAAATGAGATTGAAAACAAAAGAATTATAGAACAGATCAACAAATCAAAAAGTTGGCTTTTTGACAAAATCAACCAAATTGATGAACCTTTGGCCAACCTAACCAAGAAAAAAAGAATAAAGTCTCTAATCTCGTCAATCAGAAATAGTAAAGATGAAATAACAACAGACCCTTTAGAAATTTAAAAATCCTTAATGAAAACTACAAGAAAATTTATTCCCAGAAATATGACAATCTGGAGGAAATTAACCAATACTTTGAAGCACGTCATCTTCCAAGACTTAGCCAGAATGCAATGGAAATGTTGAACAGACCTATATCAAGCTCTGAAATAGCATCAACTACACAAAATCTTCCTAAAAAGAAAAGCCCAGGACCAGACGGCTTCACGTCAGAATTCTACCAAACTTTAAAGAGGAACTAGTACCAATATTACTCAATCTTTTCCAAATATAGAAAAAGATGGAATACTACCCAACACATTCTATGAAGCTAACATAACCCTGATCTCCAAATCAGGAAAAGACCCAACAACAACAACAAAAAATTACAGACCATTATCACTAATGAATATTGGTGCAAAAATATTCAACAAAATCCTAAAAACAGAATCCAGCACCACATCAAATAAATTATAGACCATGACCAAGTGAGTTTTATCCAAGGATCTCAAGGATGGTTCAACATATGTAAATCTATAAATATAATTCATCACATAAACAATTTAAAATACAAAGACCATATGATTCTTTCAATTGATGCAGAAAAAGCATTTAATAATATCCAGTATCTCTTCGTGATCAGAATACTTAAGAAAATTGGTATAGAAGGGATATTTTTTAAACTGATAGAGGCCATCTACAGCAAACCCACAGCCAATATTGTATTGAATGGAGTTTATTTGAAATCATTTCCACTCAGATGAGGAACCAGGCAAGGTTGCCCATTGTCTCCATTGCTCTTTAACATTGTAATGGAAGTTTTAACCATCACAATCAGGGAAGAAAAAGTGATCAAGTGTATCCATACAGGGTCAAAAGAGATTAAACTTTCATTCTTTGCAGATGATATTATTTTATATCTGGAAGATACCAGAGATTCTACTATTAAACTCTTAGAAGTGATCAAGGAATACAGCAGCATTTCAGGTTACAAAATCAACACTCATAAATCTGTAGCCTTCATATACACCAACAGCTACAAGCTGAAATAACAGTCAAGGACTCTATTCCATTCACAATAGTGCCAAAGAAGATGAAATATTTGGGAGTTTACCTAACAAAGGATGTGAAAGATCTCTGTAAAGAGAACTATGAAACTCTAAGGAAAGAAATAGCTGAAAATGTTAGCAAATGGAAAAACGTACCATGCTCATGGATGGGAAGAATCAACATTGTTAAAATGTCAATACTACCCAAAGCAATATATAATTTTAATGCAATCCCATTAAAGTTTCACTGTCATGCTTTAAAGATCTAGAAAAAGTAATACTTCATTTTATATGGAGTCAGAAAAAAAAACTCAAATAGCAAAGAAATTACTCAGGAACAAAAACAAAGTAGGAGGAATTATGTTACCAGACCTCAGACTATACTATAAATCGATAGTGATCAAAACAGCATGGTACTGGCACAAAAACAGAGAGGTAGATGTATGGAACCGAATAGAGAACCAAGAGATGAAT
This sequence comes from Galago senegalensis, assembly GCA_963575145.1. NCBI lineage: Eukaryota > Metazoa > Chordata > Mammalia > Primates > Galagidae > Galago > Galago senegalensis. The sequence goes on from CAUYTI010079862.1 coordinate 13,526, forward strand.
CCAGCCACCTACTGTTATCTGATCTTTGACAAGC
>CAUYTI010079864.1:0-20323 GCA_963575145.1 Galago senegalensis
TCATAATAGGGGTGTGTACATTGGATACTTTTTTCTCCATTCTCGTGATACTTTGCTCAGAAGAACATTCTCCAGCTCCATCCATGTGAACATGAAGGATGTAAAGTCTCCATCCTTCTTAATGGCCATGGTGTACATATACCACAGTTTGTTGATCCATTCATGGATCGATGAGCACTTGGGCTTCTTCCATGATCTGGCAATTATGAATTGGGCTGCAATAAACATTCTTATACAAATGTCTTTGTTGTAATGTGATTTTTGGTGAATAATTTTCTAGTAGAAAATAATTTTCTAGTAGAAAATTTTCTTTGAGACCATCACATTATGGAAAGACCATGAAAATTTGGTTTCATCTTTTATAGTTTTTCTACCTTTGTTTTTGTGCTTGTTTTGTTTTGACTTATTACACCAGGATCTCTGGAACATGGCAGCTAGAAACATTAGAAGCCATGTGATGGTTAGTTGTATGTATCCATTTATGTGAGCCACATTGCCTAGATATTTGTTAAAATGTTATTCTAGATGTTTCCATGGGAGTGTTTTGGGATGAGGTAAATACTTAAATGGATGAACTTGCAAGTGGGCTTCATCCAGCTTTTCACTAGCAAAGAGGCACTCTGCCATGAAGTGATCATTAAACTGGAATGTAGTCTGCCAGCCCACCCTGCAGATTTTGGACTTACCCTTCATAAATCTTTGCTTTATTTATATACACATATACTCACATTCTTCTGGCTCTTTATTATTATAATAATTAGAAAATATTTGAGTCTTTTTATTTTATTAATAAAAATCCTTCATCCAGTTAAGGAAGTCTTCCTCACTCCTCTATTCCTATTTTGTTAAGAAGATTTTTGGTTAGATTTGGTAAGGAATGGTTGCTGTATTTTTTAATTTTTAAAAATCCATTGCAGTGATCATACACCTGTTAAATTTTTCTTTTTTGAATCTGCCAGTATGGAATTTATACCACGTAATAATCTCACATATAAGTAATAAACCCAATTTGGTCAAGATGTATTATGTACTATGCTTTGTCATACACTGCTGAATTCTATTTTTATTAACTTTGAGTGGGAGGAAAAGGGTTTGAATATATGTCTATGAGGGGATTGACCTGTGATTTCCATTTATCCTTATAATAGTATGAAAACTTTATTAGCTTTAAGATAGGAGGAAAGGAGTTTTAAAGTAGCTTCTTTTTCAAGTCTCTGAATTTTCTTATGTTTAGAATAACCTATTCCTAAGAATGATTGATATAACTATTTATTAAGATATAAATGGTATGAGAATAAGGCAACACAGATAATTCTATTTCCTGGAAACATTCATATTTCTTGCAATTTAATTTCAGTTCCACTATATTTCCCAGTACATGGAGACACATTTCTCTGTAATCACCTTTATTATTTTATTCTCTGTATCTTTAAAAATGCAAGTTTTGTGGATGTGGAAAAAAGGGAATACTTCTACACTGCTGATGTAAATGAAAACTAATACATTCCTTTTGGAAAGATGTTTGGAGATCACTTAGGGATCTAAAAATAGACCTGCCATTCGATCCTTCAATTCTTCTACTAGGTATATATCCAGAAGACCAAAAATCACTTCATAACAAAGATATTTGTACCAGAACATTTATTGCAGCCCAATTCATAATTGCTAAGTCATGGAAGAAGCCTAAATGCCCATCAACCCATGAATGGATCAATAAATTGTGGTATATGTACACCATGGAATATTATGCAGCCTTAAAGAAAGATGGAGACTTTACCTCTTTCATGTTTACATGGATGGAGCTGGAACATATTCTTCTTAGCAAAGTATTTCAAGAATGGAAGAAAAAGTATCCAATTTACTCAGCCCTACTATGAAACTAATTTATAGCTTTCATATAAAAGCTATAACCCAATTATAGCCCAAGAGGAAGGGGAAAGGGAAGAGGGAGGGGAGCAGAGGGGATAGGATGGGTGGATGGAGGGTAATTGTGGGACCACACTTACAGCGCATCTTATAAGAGTACATGTGAAACTTACTAAATGTAGAATATAAATGTCTTAACACGATAACTTAGAAAATGCCATGAAGGCTATGTTAACTAGTTTGATGAAAATATTTCAAATTATATATAAAACCAGCACATTGCACCCCATGATTGCATTAATGTACACAGCAATGATTTAATAAAAAAAAAGAAAGAAAAGAAAATGTCAAATCCCTCAAAAATGACAGAGTATCACAATAAAAGGAAAAGAAGAAATGCTAGATCTTTGCTAGTTAACAAACATTTCCAAAAGGAGAAAAAAAAACCCAAAAGATGATCACAATAAAATATAAAGGTGACCCTCATCATCACAAACTCCTGATTTCAAAGTAACTTTGAATGGCTGCATAACATTCAGCACTGAAAAATCTGTAGATTCCAAATTCTAAACTGTTTATAATGTCACTGTTTACCAATAAATAACAAAGCAGGAAAAAAATAAAAAATAATAAAAATGCAAGCTTTGAGCCCTTAATATTGTGTATCTAGGACTTTCTTCTTCACATACCCTATTAGAAGGCTGTCAATTCTTATAGTCTTTTAAAAGAAATGGGAATTGACAATACTGATTTTACATGGTACATTTGATTTCTTTTTATTCATTCCTGGTCAATTCTTTATTACTTACTACCTCCTGTTATTTTAGATGTGTAATACTTCATTTTGATTTGGATAGCTTTATTTTGGGTTTTTGTTGTTTTTTCTAAAGTTGAAATTTTAGCCCATTCATTTTCATCCTTCTTATTTTTCTGGCATAAGACTTTGAGACTGTTATTTGCCCTCTAAGAACCATCACCTATGTTGTATGAATTTTAATGAGTAGGAGTTTTATTATTATTTAATATTAATAAATTGTTAAATACCAATAAAATTCCTTGTTTCATAGTCTGTGCTAACATGCAAATGCTCCAGATGGAATTATCCCATGTTCTGCTTTTATGATGTTGTGTTGTGCTTCTATTTTAAGGTTTTATCTTCCATCTAAAACTAGAAACAGGACTCAAAGCTCCCAGAACACTGAGGAAATCTCTGATTTGTCCTACAGCCACTGACCCTACAGCCATGGATAATGACTTAGCTTTTTTCTCCATTTTTTTCTAAGCACAGTGATCTCCCTAACTTCCATAGATGCACCTCATAGCCACCAGATACTGGACTAAGAAGGTGGCCATCTTACCACCACCATTCTATCTCACTTTATTTTGTTAACAGTATGCTTTGACTTAAAAGTCTACTTAGGTGATGGGTACACTAAAAGCCCTGACATAGTGTTATAAAAGGTATTCATGTGACAAAATTATTTGTACCTTCTTAATATTTTGAATTATTTTTAAAGTCTTTGAATTCTGTCTCTATGCACATAAAAAAAAACATTTATTTCATTCCTGAAATTTTGGTCCAAAAATAATGTCTTCTGGACAAAGTGGAAAGGACCATTGCTGTAGGAAACGACAAACCCCCCTCACTCCTCCCTCTTTTCTAGGTCTGCCTGACAGGGGTTTAACAGATTTTCTGTGAGAACATCAAAGGCTGTAGAGAGCTGACACAAAGTCTCATAATGCCTTTTAAATCCTTTTTCTTTCTTTTCAAACCTGCAATATGTGAGTATTCATTATATGCAACTTGCATTTATATTTCTGCTGTTCAAGCAGAAAAAAAGTCTTTCATCAACTTTAAATTATTTAAACATTTTCTCATCCTCTATAGGTTAGAGTGAACATCCATTTAGGAGACTGAAAAAATTTCTGCTGCTACATAGACTTAGAAAGCAAATTATTTTGACTAAAGTAATCAAAACACAATTGTAGAAAACTAAACCTGAAAAGGGAAAAATTATTAGGAAAATACAGGTTTTTTGTGAACTCATTGACCTATTAGTCTGAGGAGGGTCTAGAACTGAGTGTTGGAAACTATTGGCTGTTAAGACTTGCACATCATTTTAAATCTCAATTATAAATTCTCAAGAGAGAGAAAATCTACTCGCCATGACTTGAGATAGATGTCCACTCCTCTAATTAATCATGGCAATAGGGTGAGGACACAGCAGATATTGAGAGGATTTTGGAGATTAGTTGCCACGTGTGAGACCCACAATTCTTGGAAGGAAGAAACTAGCTCTTCCATGAGGAAGATAATTGGTTCTACATTAAAATCTTATGAATTTCTGTCAGTAATTGGAGGCAAAGAAAAGCTAAAAATAATTGGAGATAATATTTATGTAATTTTATAGCAGCAAATGAAAAGTTAAGTAATCCGTCTGTCTTTAGAAAGAAAAGAAAGAAAGAAAAGAAAAGAAGTAATCCGTCTGTCTTTAGAAAGAAAAGAAAGAAAGAAAAGAAAAGAAAAGAAAGAAAAGAAAAGGCCAAGTGCAGTGGCTCACGCCTGTAATCCTAGCACTCAGAGAGGCTGAGGAAGGTGGATTGCTTGAGCTCACAGGTTTGAGACCAGCCTGAGCAAGAGTGATTCCTTATCTCTACAAAAATAGAAAAACTAGCCAGGTATCATGGCAGTCACCTGTAGTCCCAGCTACTCCTGAGCCTGAGGCAAGAGGATCACTAGAGCCCAAGAGATTGAAGTTGCTATGATAAGGACACAGCACCCTACCAAGGGTGACAGAGTAAAGAAAGAGAGACAAGAAAGAAGGAAAAAGAAAAAAAGAAGCAAACAAAGAACAGTTGATACAAAACTAATTAAATATAATAAAAATATGCTGAGATAAAGATACAATCTTAGAAAAACTAAAGATTCTAACACACATGATGAAAGTCTTACATGTAAAGAAAAACATCTGAATATCACAAGTACTCAAGAGAAAAAATTCAAACGTGAAAAAAGTCATATGTAAATAAGTGAATTAGTCTGACCTCTGATTTCTTCTGTGAAATTTAGATAGCAGAACTACTTCCAGAACTACTCAGAAAACCATTTAAGGGTTTTAAGTAGAAATTTTCAGATTCCCATCATTTGAAACAAACCTAGTTTTCTTTCATGTGTATAAACCAAAGAAAGATATTTTCTTCCTTCCTAGTAGAAATCATGTGTTTCTTCAGCTATATAATTTCCACTTCTCTCCTCACCGGCAACTCTCTTTTTGTTCATCATCCTTTAGAAGATCAACTTAATGGCAGTTTCTTCCCAGAGCCCTGAGAATGTTAGGTAGCTAGCTAGATATGAGCAGGGTGGATGATGAATGTGGGTAAGCTGTTTTAGAGATCTGGATCAGGCAGACTGGGCTATTATGGGAATGAGGCTGATTAAGACCCTGCAGGTGGGTCATTACTAAGACTTTGCCAGTGGGTTATTTTAAAGACCTTTCAGGTGTGCTCTTTTGAGAACAGAGTTAATTAAGACCTTGGGAGATAAGAAGCAGTTGGTTACGCCTCAAAATTGCATATAAAACCTGAGGCTGTGCTTTCCACAGTGTCTGCAGTCACTAGGATGGGACCTGGTTTGCTGTGCAGGTCATTAATAAATACTTTCTTTTTTTTTTACTACAACCTTACTTGTTTTTTTCAATTATTTTAGCAGCTACTTTGAGCCACCCTACCACATTAACAAAACTAAAGCCTATTGTCATTTTATTTTCTGTTTCAGATACCAAAATCATTTTCTTTCATAGCACACATTTTATAGTTTGCACCTATATATTCAGGGGTGTTCATTGTTAAATATCAGTGTTCCACATTATATTGTCAGACTCAGGAGAGTCACTGTTTCTATTTTTTTCACCACTGTACACATGGTGCATAAGGTAGATTCTGGTAAGATGCAGTTAATAAATGCAGTGGGAAGGGAAGGAAGAGATGGGAGTTGTACACCTTACTTGAATTGCTGGTGAAAAGCCAAGTGGAGAATGATAAGTGCAGCAGAAGCCAGTAGGGTAGACTGCAGGTCGCAGGAGGATCTGATAAGGGAACTCCTGAGATTGATCTTAGACAGGCTCATTCACGACTGTGTGTGACTGTGCAGAGTGGAAGGAAAAATGGATGGAGGCATTTGTAAAATCATGAAAACATCAGCCTTAAAAGGAACTATCTCTAACAAACAACAACTTCCTCAAAGTAGGAATTTGTCTCCTGTTTTCTTTGTAATGGGGAAGATTTCATCATCCATGTGATCAGTTCTGGACTTTGCTCTCCACACTACAACAAGACTGTCTGTTAAGGACCCCGTTGTTTATTGAGGTCAAAGGGTAGAGTGGGTGTGGTTATTAAAATCACAGAATATTGACATTTGAGTGCAGGGAGATCATACCTTCATACCATGCAGTTCAGGAAGGTTAGGCAACAGCACAGTTGGCACCCTCAGTCTCCAGATGTCTCAGCCTGGACACTACTAGGGCAAGGCTCTCTCTCTCTCAGTGCTGATTGATACATATTCCTTCTGCTCCCTCAGCTCAAGACTTACCTCAACTTTCAGCAAACTGATGACTCATCTTACACCTTACTCCCCAACTCAGCCAAGGCTCCTCTCACTGGGCTTTTCCTGGATTTTTTATTCCTTAGAACTTACAAATCTTTATCTCTCCCTTGAAAATGTCAGCATACCATGATCACAAATTCAGTGATTATTATTCACATTAAAGTTTTTAATATTTTAGCACTTGCTTATTTTTTATCCATGAATGGTACATGTAGAATGTAAAAAAAAAATAGAACAAGGCAAGTAGACATATCAGAAGCTATATTGTTATTCAGTGAGTAAATAATTATACATAATAAATCAGTGTTTTAAATAGTATTGTTTAAATCATTTACATGCATTCTTATTTTTGTCACTTTCATTCATAAATTTTTAAGAGTTTTGTTAAAATCCCCAGTGTTTCCATATTTGTTCATTTTTACTTATAATTCTACAAAATTTACTTTGATTAGCTTTAAGGCTATACTGTTGTGTACCTATGAGTCCATGATTGGCAAAATTTCCTATTGGTTTGTCCTTTTTTCATAACTATAGGGTATGCCTATTTAGCCTAGTAATGTCTGAAATTTTATTTTTACAGATATTACTTTTCTTATGCAGATTTTCATCAAGTACTTATTTTGTTTTCTATGCCTTTATATTGAATCTTTCTATGTGGTCATGGAGGGTACTTTTTGTTTCTTTTATAAAAAGCAACGTATTTAAAATTCAACTTAATAACCCTGATTGTTAATAGGCAAGTTTAATCAATTTACATTTCCTGTGAGTCTAGTGGGATTTATATCTCTCACTTTATTTTTAGTTGTATGATTGTGCTTTTTCTTTATTACTGTTCTTCTCTTTCCCTGCTTTTGTTTGCTTGGTAAAATTTTCTATTTCCCTTTTTACATTTACTTGGCAATAAGTCGTTTTGCTTGCTTGTTTGTTTCTGGTTTTGCAGCTGCCTCTCCTGGCAAACAGTCCTACCCTGGAGCCAAGTTCTATCTCCAGCAGCCATACTGGGAACATGAAAAGCCGGACTCACACAGGTGGCCAGGTGACCATAGCCACTGATCACACAAATATGTCTATGTGTCCGTGTTGCCACTGTTCTCTGGCTTCTGCTCAGTAAGAACTCTAGCCTCAAGAAAGAATAGGCAGAAGAATTTTACCTAAACATCATACATACCACCCACCCAAGCCTCTCCATCTCCTGTGAAACAGTGATGTCCCCTTTACCTGGAATACCCAAAATCTTAGAACTACATCCTACTTCTTATTCAAAGTATAGGAAAGTGTTACCTCTTTCTCTATTCATCAATTTGTTTTTCTATTCTGTGGAAATAATTGTCTTTTATTGAGTGAAGCCATGTCTCTTCTTATATATATAGTTTTTCCTCTTGCTGTGTGATTGAAACAGAGATGCCACCTTGACCTGAAAATTCTGTGTTTTCTTTCTAACTCAATGATTATGTCCCAGACATTGCCCTCTCTCTTTCTCTCTCTCAAGCCAACCCTTTTGATTCTCAAAAGACTGTTTTGGAAGTCAGAAAGCCGAACATTGACTGTTTCTTCCTTTCATTTTCTCTCTAATGATCTTTATCCTCAAAGCAATGTAGATGCTCTGAGAAGGAGAAAGGTTATAACAAAAAGGAAACAATAAAAAGTAAATGTTCAAATGACTATTTTGAGATATTTTCTATACATGTCCTTAATGGGGTATATGCTGCAAAGGCTGTGTTGTGTATAGAATTAAAAATATCTATCCTAAAAACAACGACCAAAGACAGAATAATGTGGTTTATTGACATCCTCTGGTATCTTCTAGTCCCTCTGCTGTGTCAGTTCAGAAAACTTAGAAAGATAAAGAGAAGAATAGGGCATTTTTTAGGTCCTGCTATCTCTGGGCAGGGAGGAAAAATGAGAGAAGGAGGAAATGATAGAAGCAGATCTATGCCTGTGAATGCAGGATTGGTTCTTGGTTTGGGTGGAGTTAGACAAAAAAATGATACCTGAGTAACAAGATTAGAAGTCCTCTAACAGATGAGGAGAGTAAATGACTTTGAAAAGGATATCCTGGCACTTTAAAATACATACCTGCTGAACTGGCCTCTGTGCTCACATCCAAGATCTGCTCACTCTTCATTCTCTTTGGTCTGACCTGTGAAACCCTTTTCTCTTCCACAACATGCAAAATGCTCCAATGAAGCAGATTCCACATTAAATGTCTGTGAAACCATTCACACACAGTAACACAGTATGACACACAGGGATGAGCTGAGCTCATGGATCACTCACACCTGTGGACTTGACTAAAAAATACTGTCTTGATATATAATGTGTTTGTATATCCACACATACACATAAAATAAAAAGTATGATGACTCAGCACCCCTAGCTTAGTGGTTAGGGCACCAGCCACATACACAGGGGGTAGTAGGTTATAAACCAATATGTGCCTGCTAAACAGCAATGACAACTACAACAAAAAAATAACTGGGCATTGTGGCAGGTGCCTATAGTCCCAGCTACATGGGAGGCTGAGGCAAGAGAATCACTTAAGCTCAAGAGTTTGAGGTTGCTGTGAGCTGTGATACCATGGCACTCTACCGAGGGCAACATAGTAAGACTATGTCTCAATAATAATAATAATAATAAGTATGACAACTAAATTCACAAATTCATCCTAGAAAAAGTGCTACATACCTCATTCCTGACTATAATTATAGTCACCTTCAAAGCACTCCCCTGGGGGAATCTAGGGACCCAGTGCTTAGTCCACTCTTAAAAAGCAATTTTAGAATGCTTTTTCTAGACTGGTCATGAGAGCTGTCATTGTATTACCCTTGATGTCCTGGATGCCATCAAAATGTCTCCATTTCAATATTTCCTTTACCTTCGGGTAAAGAAAAATGTCAGCATGGGCCAGATCAGGTGATTAGGGAGGGTGTTCCAATACATTTATTTTTACTGGCTAAAAACTCCTCACAGACAATGCCATGTGAGCTGGTGCACAGTAGTGGTGTAAGAGGCATACCTTTCTCATGCCAAGATTTTCAGTTAGGATTTTCCTAACTGTACCTCTATCAACATTTACTTGGCCTGCAATGCTTCTCACAGTCAGCTGACAATTTTGACACATAATTTGTTGAATTATCGCAGTGTTTTCATCATTTGTGCTCATTACTGGCCACCCTGACTTCTCTTCATCAGTGACACTTTCTCTCCCTTCAGAAAAATGTTTAATCCATTTTTACACTGCTGTTTTCTTCATGGCATTATCCCCATAAATTTGTACTAATGCATCCCTGATTTAACTTCTGCTTTTGCCAAGTTTAACAAGAAATTTATGGTTTGTTCATTGCTCTAACTCAAGCTCCTACATTGTTGTGATGGCACACAAAAACACACAACAACAACAATGAACACCACTCAGCAAGACAGTGCCACGCATAATATGAACACACTTTAAGACGCCACACTACCAAGGTTATGAAATCATACCAAGTTGTTTGCATGGTGCTGCCAATGTAAACACACATTGAGCAGTTCACAAACTTAATTGTCATGCTTCATATGTACACATACATATATAAAATACTGCATATACATATTAAAGCAACATCACTGATGTATACTTTTAAAGTATTCTGGAAGTAGGCATAACAAAAATTAAAGCAAAGCATAAAAAGAACTATTTTGTATTTTAAAATTATCTTTGATGAATAATATGATGGTCAGTTTTACAGGTCAGCTAGGCCAGACTGTACTCCCCAGTCATTCAACCCAACAGCTGTCTAGGTTTTGCTAAGAAAGTATATTATAGACATGACTAAGATCTGCAGGCAGTTGAGTTTATGTAAAGAAGATTATTCTCCATAATTTGAGTGAGCCTCACTTGATCATTTCCATCAGTACAAGAGCCTTAAGAGCAGAACTAAAATAAGAAAGATGCTTCCCTGAGCATCTTCCCTGTGGTCTGCAACTTCAGCTTGTGTCCAGAAATTCTCACCTGCCCTTCTTGATGGCCAGCTTAGATTTCAGAGTTGCTTCAGTAGTTCTCGGCAGTAAGCTAATTCCTTTCAATAAATCTCTTGTTGGGGTGGGTGGGGGGAGAGATAGACCTAGTTCTGTTTCTCTTGTGAAAGTTTGACTAATACAGATTTTTATACTGGACATGGTCCTAAAAGAACAGAATATTAAGAGTGAATTTTCTAAATTGATTTTGACTTTTCTGGAATTGGCTCTCTAGTTCAATTAGATTTAAAAGGTACAGAGGGCACTGACAATCCATAGCATGGATTTGGCAATAGAGATAGCCAAAATGTCACCACTGGATACTCCTTATCAAATACTTATAAAAGGAAAAGTTCTGGAAGGCCATGTATTTGATACTGTATGACATTTTTATCAAACTAAAGAGTATAATGAGATTGGTTGACTATACTAAAGAAAGTATGAGGAGATGTGCTCAACACTTCAAATTGCCCGCTAGCTATTGCCCTGAATAAATAATCTATGTCTGTCCTGGATAAAAACATCTATCTCCTGTGGTCACAAGGTTAAGATTTCTGAGAACCAAGCCCAGAGTCTCATCCTGATAATGGCTGAATAATAATTCGAATTAAATTCTCAATCTTATAAGTGTCTTCTGTTCTAGTGAGGGCATTGATTAAGAAGGAATGGGATCATAAAAATTGAAATAGAAATAGATGGCAAAATGCTAGGGAAGTGGGGGCCACTGAGCCCCTAAATTATGCTGAGTCTTCTTGGCCAGTAGAAGAGATTATTCTGCTTCTCTGAGAGAGTTACCATTGCTGTGCCTGAAGAGCTTGTAATAGCGCTTCACATCCCAGGGGACAAGATACAAACTATGACTCAAGAAAAAGTACACCATGCACTGAAGAAACAGCATGATGGTTCCAAATTAACAAACAGAAATTTGGTAATATGTGTGTAAATGGACATTGAGCATGTTGAATAATGGTGGAGGAATATAAAATTGGGTCAGGCTGGGTTTATTGATATGGGCCCAATAGGCAGAGACTCTGATAGTTAATCATGGATGTCTCTAGAAAAGAAAGAGATAGAAAATCTACTAAATTCTTTCCTAATTTGTACAAGTGGATGAGTTCTATCCAGGTCTGTTCTATCAAACAGAAGTCTAATGTGAATTATGAAAACAGAGTCACGTTCCCTCAATCAGCTCTAAAATTTGAGCCAATTTACAGGCCCATAACCCCTTGGATGAAGGGGACATCCTATTCCTTTGAAGAAAAGCCCTACTCCACTGCCAGAAATGTATACATTTTTACTGAAATAGATACTTACACTGGGCATGGATTTACTTTCCCTGAACACAGTATTTATGCAAAACCATGGACTTATAGATTGTCTTATTCCCCACCACAGTGTTCCACATATTGCTTCTGATCAAAAAATGCACTTCGCAGCAAATGAAATGCAGCAATGAGCCCAGGCTCATGAAATTCACCTTGGTCTGCATAATCCTGAAGCTCGGATGAATAGTGAAATGGTCTTTTGAAGATTCAGATAGAGCCCCAGGCAGTGGCAGTACTTTGCAGGGCTAGACCATGTCCAAGTTAGCATTAAATACATGGTGCCAGGATTCATGGGTCCAGGAATCAAGGAGAGGAAATTCAAGCAGCACCATTCACCATTACCACTAGCAAAATTTTTTCCTCCTTCTCTCATGATTTTATGCTCTGCTAGTCTGGAAGTATTAGTTCCAAGGGAGGAACTCTTCCACCAGGAGACACAATGATTTAATTGAAATAAAGTCAAGATTATCATTCAGGTGTCACTGTACTGATTGATCTTGATTACCAATTGGATTGCTAAAATAAAATGGAAGTCAGAAAGAAGATGTTTGGAATGCAGAAGATCCCTTAAAGTGTATCTTATCCTACCATGCTCTGTGATTAAAGTCAATGGAAAACAACAACAACCCAATTAAAGCAGCACTGTTAATGACCCACACCCTTCAGAATGAAGGTTTATACCACAGCCCCGGGCAAAGAACCTGACTAGCTAAGGTGCTTGCTGAGGTCAAAGGGATTGAGGGAGGGTGGATGGTGGGATGACACCAATGGTGCATAAAGCAAGGGTACATGTTGGATCTATTAGTTTAGAGTATAAATATCTTAACACAATAACTAAGTAAATAAAATGATATTAAGATTAGGATTAGGATATAAGCATTCCTAATTCTATGTGAAATCAGCACATTGTACCCCATAAAAGCATTAATGTATACATAATCTATACGTTTACAATTTAATAAAAAAATTAAAGCAATTAAAAAATAAAAAGGTACTTGTAAATACTAGTTATGTGGCTCAAACCACGTGACCAATTGCACAAAAACTTTAATAGTTTTGAGTATTTTTCCTTATTTGTTATGTGCATGTCTGTGTTATGTGTACGTACAACAAAATTGTTTTCTCTCCTCTCTTATCCTGTATCATAAAACATAACATGTATTAACAGTTAAGTACATCATTTTATATAAGTCACGGAATTTCACAAAGAATGAACACTCAAGGACTTTTCATCCTATTCTTAGAGAAAGGTTTAGAGAATTTTCAATTATGTGCAAGGTAGTTGTATTATGTTAGATGGAAGTATGGTTTTGTTATTGTCTTTATTGGAATACTAAATATAATTTAAGAAGATGCATGTGGGGACCAGGTTGACAAGGAAGGTCAGGTTTATATACAACTTATTAACCTATGGTCACTACTTATTCAGTCAAACTAGCTGAATTTTGATCTAGCTAAAAAGTAAATCTAGCTCTCCTGGACTAATAAAGATTGGAAGAGAAAAAAGAAAACCCAACACCAAACTTTTCATTTTTCTTTCTATAAAAGCAATAGTTTTCCAGTAATAGCTAGATGTTTTATATGTACATAGCCCTTTCTTTAATATTCATGACTTGTGAGAATGAGTAATGGGAATCCAGGAGATAAATGACTAACTATGAGTCTTTTAATTAGTAATTTCAAGGTCAAAATTTAAACCCAAGTTGCCTGACACCAAAACCCAACCTTTTTCCCCTGAGAACATGGACTCCCCCATTTTAACTATGGAATCCATAAACGGCCACAAGGTGTGGTTCTCTGCAAACTGCCCCAACCTGTGGTCCTGTCTTCTCATTCATAATCCTTATCTTAGTTACAGAAAATGAAATTATTTTTAAAGTGATTTTTATTAATACTCTTAGCACATTTTTTTTAAATTCTGTTTCCCTCAGTAGAGTCATAGCTCACAGCAATCTCAAACTCCTGAGCTCAAGCGATCTTCTTGCCTCAGCCTCCCAAGCAGCTGAGACTATAGGTATCCACCACAATGCCTGTCTGGTTTTTCTATTTTTAGTACAGACAGGATCTTGCTCTTGTTCAGGCTGGTCTTGAACTCCTAAGCTTAAGGAATCCACCCACCTCGGCCTCCTAGAGTACTCAGATTAAAGGTGTGAGCCACTTTACCTGGCCAAGAAATGTTTCTTTTTATTTTGTTTGTCAATTTTATATTTGAACACTTGCTGAAGGGAGCTTGCATATTTTAAAGGAAAAAGGAGAATTGAAGCCTTAGTCTATGCAACCCATTCCTTGGTTGCATACTAGGGCAAGTCACTTACGTTTGTTAAGCCTCAGCTTTACTTCTCAAGTACTGAAAAATAATAACAATGGCAAAGTGGTAATTTGTAAATTGCTTACAAGATTTTTGTGAAGATTCTTTGGGATACCAAGTGAAGTTAGTGCATGAATTTAAGAATTGAGCTCAATATTGTCTTTTCTCATGACTTACACTGTAAATTTTGTGATGGTAAGTTCTACATCTCACTAACTTTTGTAGAATATATAGCACAGGACCTTGTGTAAAATATTTACACAATAAGTATGGGTCAATTGGGGGGAACAGTAGATACTAGATCACTATCAGGTTATATACTCCATAAAGTTGGTGGTTACATCTGGATTTCTCACTCCCATATCTCCAGTCTCCACTATTAGCCTGACATACAATAAAAATAAATGAATGACAATTGAAATGACATAATGGCATAGTTAATTAGTAGCTTAATTTCCAGAGCCTTTCACTGACAGACATTGGGGCAGTAACTTGCCTACCCTGTGTTCAACTTCCCATCTCCTCCCATTCCCAAAATGTGCTAAGACATTCATTCCTCATCTGAATATTCAAGAGTTATGCTTCCAAGTTAAATCAATAACTTTCAAAGGGAAGAAGCAGGAAACAACACAGGCTTGTATCAAATTAATTTGGGGGTAGTGTTCCTTTTCTTTCCTTTCTTTATGTTTTAATATAAATACCCATGACTCTTGGAAGAATTGGGTAAGATTCCCCCTTCCCACCAATAATTGCCTAATGAGCCATCGCACTCTCTCTGCCAAGGTTTCTTGGAGAACATAAGTTAGAAAATCACTGGCCCAGAAGACTCAGTTTCAGGCCATGAATCCAGACTGCTGAAGTACTTCTGGGACCGAAAAGGATCCAACAAGAGCCTGAGATGGTGAGGTTTCCCTTTGTAGAAAACCCCAGAGTGGTCCTGGGAAATGTTCACTATCCAGTGTCCAGCTTTGTCAAACAGAAGTGGCAGGGTCCTCTTCCTTCGTGCTAACACAATAGACTCCATGTAAAACTGCTGCTATGTAACAAAGGAGGTCTCTGAACCTACTATCTAAATGCCTATCCCTGATGGCTGAAAGCACCAAAAACTAGACGCAGCATCTTCTGGCTTTAACTTCAGACTCTTGGCAATGGACCCCAGGACGCCTCCAGCAATACTGCCATCTACCCCTTGCAGCCACTCATGGCAATCAGATCCTCTCTGAACTTGAATTTTCTCATCAATAAAAAGATGGGAGGTACCAGACAGATAAATCATAGACCATCATTATGTGAAGGCTCTAATGTTAGCCAAAGAAAATTCTGCGGAGGTATTTTCCAGCATATTTACTTTATTTGGGAGTGCGGTAGGTTGGGGCCAAGGATAGCAGTACGAAGCTATTCCTTTGTCTGACTCCAGAGGGCACCAGCTTCTTGGGTAAAGGGAAGTCAATGAGACAAACAGGACCCTGGGAATACTGCCACCAGGGCTTCTGAAACCCTAGGGTACAGAGACAGAGCCAAGAAATTGGACTTTTTAAAAGAAACATAAAAGCCTCAGAAACTATATCTCAACTCTAAAGGAATTATGGCTCCCAAGAGAGTACCAGAACATGAACATGAAAATCATTGGTGTAATGATAGTACTCAATGGGTTTTACTTAGATTTTTCCTGGACAGTTTTTTGGTGAATGCAAACTTATTTTTAACTAGCACACATACATGGCATCCACTTTCTTGATGAAAAGGACTTTCATTTTTCCAAAATGTGCCTGGCAAGTCCCAGAGCCAGAGTAACAAGATTGGGAGGCCTGAAGTTCCATGATGCATTACAAGTGACAGCCAAAGCTGGTCTGGTTTCCAGGTCCCTCTGGTTCCATAAGGATATGTTGCATTAGCACTTGGAGTTTCTTACCTCCTAGCAAATCTGCATCATTACGTTATTTTTCCATTTCATTAGTGGGAGGGACGGAAGGAAGGAAGGTAACTTAATAGTAGAGGATTCAGAGAATTCTAACAGAATTGCCAGCTTCAATTTTATTTTTCTCTCTCTCTCAGTGGCTCTAAGCCCAGTGCTTGCAGCAAAAGGCTTTGAAATTCTTGAAACTAGGAAGTTGAGGTTTCCAAAGGAACGAATATGCATGGCACACATAATCTACAATTTATTAGTCTGCTTCAGTGGTGATTACTGAAATTTGATTGTAATGCTTAGTGGCATTAACATCCTCTCCACATCTCCCCAACAACATTTATGGTCAGTAATAATGTTAGTTCAGTGCTTGAGCTGTGCTCTGCAGAATGAATCTGCTAGAGCTCATTTTGCCTCATTACTTCTAACAGGGCTCCTGTAGTCATGCCACACTCCAGCGACATGCCAGACAGAGCGACATCTTTTAACTATTATCTCTGACATATTTCATTTGAAATGCTAGCCTTTCAATTAGTGCTGTGCATGAAGGAGTGACACACTCTGGAGGGAGCATGCATCTCCAGATGAGCGCAGTGATAAGAGGATGTCACAACAGCACAGGAGGGCTAGAGGAGGCTTCGGTGATTAAGTCCATGGAAGCCTCTTGTAAGTTGTTTCCTCAGCCCAGGTGTACACTGCTGGTGCCCG
The DNA here is from genome assembly GCA_963575145.1 of Galago senegalensis. NCBI lineage: Eukaryota > Metazoa > Chordata > Mammalia > Primates > Galagidae > Galago > Galago senegalensis. The sequence continues at coordinate 16,713 of CAUYTI010079864.1, forward strand.
ATCCAGGTGCCCTTCTCTTCCACTTAGCATGCACCCATCCCCCACATATTTTGTTGCCAAGGGCTGCCTCCTGCCACTGTGGCCATTGCAGCTCCCCAGAGTGCAGCCCCCATAGGAGCCCATAGAAACTCCAAGGTGTAATGTGTGCTCCAGAGGCCCCCTGCAGAAGCAAGCTGAGGTTGGTTGGGTTTTCACTTGAAATCACAGCCTTGTTTGGCTTCCTGCCTTTCCCTTTCCTGCTTCCCATAATGCGTGACTGGCCTCACTGGGGTATCATTCCTCAATGAATCACTTGCCCAGAATGCTTGGCTCAGGGTTTGCTTTTGGGAAAACACAATCTCAGATGCATCAGGCAAACTTTTGAATCGCCAGCTGTGTATAAGCTTCATGATCATTCTACTTCCAAATTTGCTCTGCAAATCTTTCCCAAGCAACTATCTCCCTTCTCCACCTCTACTCAAGGAAGGGGCTCCTATAATAGCATGGGTCTGAATTGACTTTTTTTTTTAATAGGAGATGAGATCTTACTATGCTTCCCAGGTTATAGTACAGTGGCTATTCACAGATGCAATCTTAGCTCACTGCAGCCTCCAAGTCCTAGACTCAGGGGATCTTCTTGCCTCAGCCTCTCAAGTAGCCTGGACCAAAGTAGCCACTGCACCCTCAACACATTTCTCAATGCTTACCATTGTCATTTCTGTTCGTGTTTTTGCCTCTTCACCAAACATTTCAAGTACTTATTAGCAGATCCATTTTGTAGTTAAGGAAACTAAAGTTCAGAAATGTTATAAAAATTAAACAAATTCCCACTCCCAAAAGATGTGAGGTTCTTAACCCAGGCTTTCAACTTCAAGTCCAATGCATTTTTCACATACTTTATACCACAATGGCCCCACTGTCAGCCTGGCCATGATGTTCCCCCCTGAATATAATGCTTAGATGAGGTCATTTCATGATCATGTTTGCAATAAGATAGAAACAAGCCATTTAATCTTTCTGCCCCCTAGACAAAATTTACCCTGATTTTTTGACACCATCTAATCCAGAACCAGGCCCCTGCTTCCTTAATTTCCCCTTAAATGTTTCCAAATCCCAAATCCTTTTTAAAAATTTCATCCCAATCCCCCTTACCGACATTCTTCCAGGCTTTCTCTGAGTCCTACTCTCCATTGCTGCAACAAACTAAGAAATCTAACTTTCCTGATTTCTGGTATTTCCTTGATGGTCTCATAATCCAGATTTTATAATTCATCGTTATTTTCCAAAATATTTTTTCTTCAGATCAACTATGCCATTGTATAGCATCACGTTTTATGAGATATTACTCTCAATTGCAAAAGGCATGTGAACCAAAATTTTGTTTATATATTCTGCCAGTTGCACAATGACGCAATGCCTTGATGTTAATCCTGTGCAATGTGGCTTTGTTAATTTTTTTCCTCATTTTCCCAAGGATATGACCACTTCTCCTGACTCCTGTGCTCGTTAGCATGAGTACTGTTTTTGCTTATGCCTCAGAAACAAAGCTTAACTATGCGTTTCTCTTTTCTTTATTCACACAAGGCACTTGATGTGGCTTTGTGTGAAAATATGCACCTGCATTCCTCCCTCTAACAGCAAATATTTCCTGCATTACTATCAAATCTGTGCCCAACACTGTATTACTCTTGCCCATGTCTACCTTCAAAATATTTTAATGCCAAGTTCTTAATGGCCAGTAAACAGAACACCGATAGTAACAACAATGTACATTAAATAAGTGGAGGAGAAACCAGGTTTCACAAACACTGGGAATGCTGCTAGGCCCTAACTTTCTCCTGATCCAAAGGCAAAAAGCAAGATGCATCCTGATTTGGATAATACAAAAGTATGGAAAAGCATGTATTTTAGTGCCAATGAAATACAAGAATGTGGCTGCAATTAGTTGGGTTTTTTAGCATAGTCTTTTCTTCATGCTACCTTGCAAGTATAAAATAGAATATATTTTTTAAAGAAATAAATAAAAATGGCGTTATCCTTTCTGTTGATTAAAGGAAATATGTGAAGGCCCCTAGCTTTCCTTCTTTGGGGAATAAAAAATACACTTACATCTATAGAGATAAGATATTCCTAGGGCCCACACCCAAGTAGTAATATTACTAGCATAGTCTCTACTGCCTTTTTGATGCATATTCATTATGTTGCCTGAAAATAACAATGTGCCCCAAATAAATGATGTAATGCAGGTATTTCCTGTACACAGATAGGGTGAGAAAGGGAGAGGTAGGGTTAGATGGATGAGAACTTTCCTTAACTCCACCCCATTCCAGCACTCAACTGCTTTATGAGACATCATCTACCATCATCTCAAAGCTAGTGATCTTCTCCACAGCACCCAGTTTTGGATGACCTACTCATTCTTTCTAAGAGGTCAAACTTAAGCTTATATGGTAGGAGATATAGGCGCCTCCCTGCCCTCAAGCCCCCTTAACAGGCTGCTTTATCCACCCTCCCATTGCTCTATTGTTTGCTAATGGTTCAGAGTAGCTCCCTACTTTGATGGACCTTCACATAAGTCACTTCATCTACAGAAAAGGAGAGATGGAGGTAAGCAGGTAAGTAGGATAATCTCCCATCCCCTGGAAATAGCTAAACCAGTGATTTCAGCCACTGACCTTAGGTATAAATTGGCTGTTCTTAACCTCAAGGTAGAAATCACTCTAGCACAATTCATGCTCTGGAGCTTTCCACAAGTCCAGACTCAAAGGTAGACTCACCTGCGCAATCCCCCTACATTATTTGAATGACCTCAGAGCCATACCCACATTTCCCCAGCCAGCAGCCCACCTTCCTCCCTCCCCCCTCAAAAGATCACCCCTACATAGATCCTCATCTCCAGCTCCAGCTCACAGGAACCTAAGCCAAAGGAAACCATATCCCATATCCCTTTTCATTTTCATATTGACCCTGTTCATATCGACCCTGTTGTTTTCATGCTCACCTTCCATATCCAGTTAGTTCTGCTCACAGAATCTAAATCAAGCTTCACCTTAGCTCAATTAACTCTGCATCTGCTCTCATCAAGGAAGAGAAACTTCAAGCTGCAACCTCTGCCTACATGCCCCAGAGTAAGGAAATAGAGACATAGAGATTTCTCTGCTACTGTCTAGACCAAAGATCCTCAAACTTTTTAAACAGGTGGCCAGTTCACTGTCCCTCAGACAGTTGGAGGGCTGGACTGCAGGCCCTGGGAAGAGTCAGACTGTGGGCCCCGGAAAAAGTCAGCAGGACAAGCAGTGGCGGCAAAACACCCGGCGGGCAGATAAATGTCCCAGGTGGGCCGCAAGTGGCCATGTGGGCTGTAGTTTGAGGATGCCTGGTTTAAACAGAGGATATAAGGAAAGTCTTCAGGAAAAAAGTCCCTTTTGAAGCCCTTGACCTCCTTTAATAAGCATCACCCTCACATGTGGTTTTAGAAAAAGATTCTTACGCTGAAACTGGACCCACACCTCTCACCATTAACTAAGATAGAACTCTCACCGGATTAAAGATTTAAACCAAAGACACTAAGGCATTTTAAGATCCTCTGATAGTCAAATTTTAAAAATTCCCGTATATCAAGTATCTCATAT
>CAUYTI010079865.1:0-17055 GCA_963575145.1 Galago senegalensis
GGCGGGTGCCTGTGGTCCCAGCTACTTGGGAGGCGGAGGCAAGAGACTCACTTGAGCCCAGGAGTTGGAGGTTGCTGTGAGCTGTAATGCCACGGCACTCTACCCAGGGGGACAGCTTGAGGCTCTGTCTCAAAAAAAAAACAAAAAAAAAAACAAAGAAAGACTAGTATCCTTGTTTTTTCTAGATGGGCCAGGGCTTCAGGTGCCCCCTGTATACTGTTACCCTGGACCTAGGCTCTTTGAAGGGCACCTCACTAAAGCTGCTCTGGGCTTGGATACCTGCGGTGTTCTGTGTGGGTTCTCTTTCTGGAGCAACACCTCTCTTTATGTAATCTTCAATAGCTTCCTAGACCTAAGATTCTAGAACCCCAGGGACCAGGGTTTTCTCTTGTAGCCAAGATCATAAAAACTTGTTTCAGAGTGCAGTGCCCTCCTTTACTGTTTCTCCCATATCCAGAAACTTCTCCTGGCTCTTAGCTTGTCCCTATTAGGGAAAGTTGCCCTCCATGGGTGGGGAGTCTCTGCAACATTGGGGCCATATGTGGTCTTCTGGATCCTTGAGTATGTTTTTTTTTGACTGAATTCAAATTTTAAAGAACAAATCCTTTTAATGAATCCCCACCCCTGAACTCCCTCTTTACCCACTTTTGGTGTTTCCCATTACTTCCCCAGTGAATCCTAGCATTCTTTCCTAGATGATCTTTTCAAAATGTGAGACTCTGATTATTATTCTGGTTCCTGTCAGTGGAGGAGGACATACCACCTGTATCTAGTTGTCCATCTTGGTCTTATCTCCACCCAAGTTTTTCAGAGAAGCTGTGGTGATGTCCTTGCTGATATAACAATTTTCAACACCATTGTGAGCCCACAGAGAGACTCACCAGCCTTCTACTATGCCACTTTATATGAGAGACTTGAGCATCCATGGATTTTGGTATGAGGCGAAGAGTCCTGGAACCAATCCCCATCTCCCATACTGAGGGAAATGCATGAAGGGAAATTGAGATAAGGACAAGGTGGAAATACCATGGCTGAACAGCTGGTATATAGGCTGAGGATGGTTACTGGGAACTTGGGGCACTCAGCAGGATTTGGACATTTAATTATCATTCCATCCTCCCTGTTACGGTTAAGATCTGAAGTGGAGTTGAATATAGTAAGCAGAGTGGCAGAGGAGACATGGTAATCTACACTGGAGGATAGCCATCCTACCTGAGCTGTGATACATAACAAGCTCTAACCTGGAAGAGGCTGCTGGGTGTCCAGGTTAGCAGTGCAGATTCTGGGTTTTGATTGTACCCCTTGCTTGCTACATGGTTCAGGGAAGTCACTGTATTTCTCTGTACCTCAGTTTCTTTCCTATAAAATGTAGGCAATAACAGAAACTATCTCTTAGGATTGCTGTAAGATTAGATAAAGTAATTTCTATAAGGCACTTTAAATAGCACCTGGTACATCTCCTGTGCCTTATAAATGTTCGTTTCTATATTTTATTTTTCCCTCGTGGTAGAATGCATCTAGGTCTTGGGAACACGGTTGCAGCCCTCTGTCCATGTGTTCAGGCTGCAGTGGGGACCCCCCCCCCCCACTGGCTGTCTCTTCTCAGTCTTCTCTACTCATCCCTCTACAGGGAGATGCCTTTTTTCCACATAACACAATAAGAAATAATAAATAGTCACAGAAAATGAGAAAAGATTCACCCTAAACCAATTTCAAGGTAAAATATTTAACAGATTCATTTCTGATAATGTTTTTATTGTTGTTTTCTGGACTAAAAGTGAAGAAAATTGAGCATTGCTTGAAACCATTTTATTCTAGGAAGCATAACTGTTTCTAATTTTGTGTCAGATTGATCCCAACCTCTGTGTTAACACAGAATTTCTCTATTGCTTTACATGTATAATAGGATTAATGATATTTGTCTCTTGAAAACATTAAAATATTTGTAAAGTACTTAAAAATTCAAAAAACCCTCATGATCCTCTTATGAGGTTATATTCTGAAGGACTTGTTAGAGGTATTTGGAGATAAAATTACTAAAAATTAGAATAAACTAATCTGTCTTATTTACTGTATCTTTGCTAAATCTCATTGAAATATATTTACATGACCCTGAAAATGTGGATGATACAAGGTCAATATTGTTTCCATTATCTTTGTGCTAATTATATCAATTATGAAGCAAATAACAATGTCCTTGTCCTTTGTGTGAAAAATGGCACTGATGAGGCGCTATCAGAGAACTTATTCTTTGTTAATTAAGAAGTAGTTATGTATTATACTTCAAAAGTCTTAATACCTCCAATACCTTTCCTCATACATGCAGCTTTGCTTTTCAAAATACTTCCTAATAAATCCCAAAACATTTTATAAATCATTTATTCATTAATTTTTTAAAAGGCTGCTATGTGCCAAGCAGTGTCCTAGGCACTGAGGATACAGAGACATTTAAGACCAAAACTTGTCTTTCAGGAGCTTACAGTCTGGGTAGGTAGAAGAGGATGGGGAGACAGACCCGATTTGTTAAAAGGTGCTTATTGTCATGTCTAAAAGTTGGCGTATGAAAGGGTCTGATAGAGGCCTGAAGAGAGAATGGTTCATTTCATTTTATCAAATAGATACAGGGAGGGATGTTTGGAGATAGACGGTATTTGTCAGATGAAGGAGAAGGAGAAAGTTGTGGCAGGACATTCTGTCTGGAAGATTTTAGGCAAAGTCCTGGGGGTAGAGGGAGCCCTTCAGAATAGCTGAAAGTTGGCGCAAGGAAGGTTCCTGAGAGGGAGGGAGGTTGCAGAGGGTGCTACAGACTGCTGTGAGGTGGGTGTTATGTGTATCGGTATTATGAGAAGAGCTAGATTAAATATTTGACAGGCACACCAATATTTAAGTAATGTTAAATATTGCCATGGATGTAATGATGGAAAAAGTTTTATTTATCTGACTTCTTTTCACTACCTAGTCTGGGGGTCCTTGATAAAGCTTTGGGGGTGGGGTAGATCCCGTTAACACTGGGACTCCCTCCTGCCCCTGCCCCCCAAGTCTCACTATCAGTCCTCCTTCATCTTTCTCTGGCACTACCCTCAACTTCTCTACCAAGTAAGAGCCAATTTTCATGCCAAGTGATATTGGTCCTTAGGCTCTTTCCATCCATCCCTCAGTGTAACCTGGGGAATGGAAGGTTGCAATCTGCAGAGGCCCACTGGGCTTTCTCACTTTCACTGTGAAATGAAATGGTTCATTTCATTTTATCCAATAGTTATAGGGAGGGATGTTTGGAAATGCTTCTTAGAGGAAGTGAGCCTGGAGATAGAGGGCTTGTCAGATGGAGAGGAAGGAGAAGGCTGTGGCAAGACATTCTAGCTGGAAGATTTTAAGCAAAGTCCTGGGGGTAGAGGGAGCCCTTCAGGGGCTTCTGTCTTGGGTCTTGCTCTGTTCAGGGAGGAGTCATGGGACCAGGTGTGCTGGCCCAGGGAAAGCACAACCATCCCATAGTTTTTACTATACTGTTGCGGTGGCTTAGGCAGATGTGAGCTCTTTCTCTCACGATGCTGAACTAACAATCACATGGTAAGAGCTTAATTTACATGCACCCTCTCTGCATTTCTTGGTATTCAGTGGGTAGTTGCCAAGTAACTGAAAATGTGTCTAGACGCAGATGTTTCTATATTCAAAGTGGGTTAACTTTCTGAGCTACAAAATAAAACGCATGTAACCCTCTAGCATCATGCACAGTCCAAGGTTCAGATGAAATGTTAAGATCTGAGGGAAGATCATTCACTACCTGCAAGGTCTTTATTCACTACCTACAGGGTCTTTATTTCCCCGGATAACTCATTAATGCTTTCCTGAAAATGAAGCTCCAATAGTTAAGAAAACACTGGAGAGGAAACAGTTAATGGCAGGCCTGGAATCTATTTTTTTTTTTTTTTCTTTACCTGGGACATAGGAAAGAGGTGCCTCAGTCAAATCCCCTGGCATACATCATGCTAATAATAGACTTCCTGATAAAAATGCTAATGTTATTTACCAGTAAAAACAGAGAGCCCTTATCTGTGAAATGCTTTGAGTGGCAGTTCACGTTATCTATTGCTGTGTGAGAAATGAGCCTCAAAACTCAGTGGCTTAAAACAATAGTTTGTTATTATCTTTCACCTTTTCATAGGTTTGGCTCAGGGAGGTAATTTTTTTGCGTGGAGCCTCTCACCCAATGTTAGTCAGGTGGCGCTGCAGTTGCAAACATCTGAAGAGACAGCTGGGCTGGACTTTGGAGACGGCTCCCTCAGGTGCCAGGTGATGAAGCTGGGTTAGGTCTGCGGGCCGTATGGTCTTTGTCGCAACTACCCAGCTCTGCTGCTGTCGTGCGAGAACACATGGACAATATGAACATGGCTTTGTTCCAATGAAATGTCACTTACAGAAGCAGGTGGTATGCTTGATTTGGCCCAGGGGCCATAGTTTACCAACCCCCAGGGTCTATGATCTCTGTGAAGGAAGAACACTTGTCCTGTGCCTTGGTAGTGAATCATTAGTAAGCTTAGTATTAGGTAAAATCTATAAACCGTGTTGAGTCTAATTTGATAATTGGACTCACATGGTCTCTTAGAAATTCTCTTGATTAACACAGGGCCTTTGCATAGTATGTATAGCCACTTAATATTTGCAAATCAAGTGGTCCGCAAGTAGTAATCGAATTCCAGTTGTTGGCATATTGTACAGCTGGCCCTCCTTGTCTGTGGGTTCCAAATTATGGATTCAATTAACTGTGGGTTGAAAATATTTTTTTACAAAAAGGATGGTTGCATCCGTACTGAACATATGCAAACCTTTTTTTATTGTTCCCTAAACAATCCAGTATAACAACTATTTACATAGCATTTACATTGTATTAGGTATATTCTAAATCATCTAGGGAAGATGTAAAGAGTGTGGGAGGATGTACTTAGGTTTTATGCAAATACTATGCCATTTTCTATAAGGGACTTAAACATTCATGGATGTCAGTGTGTATCTGCATTCTGGAATCAATCCTGCGCAGAAACCAGGGACAACTGTATGCTGATGTTCAGAATTTTCTAGTCAATTGTACCTATACTGATTGTGTGAGAAACTAGCCTCAAAAATCAGTAGCTTAAAACATGGAGACCTGAGATGGCAGAGCTCAGGCCTTTCATTGTAAATGTGGAAGTTCCTGTTACACTTTATCATTATTGAGAAGAAATCTAAATTTATTACAGTATGTTTAGAGATCATAGAGTATATCTATGCTACTTTTAAAGTATTTTTAGTACAAAAGAAAAATAAGCCTCCTAGGATGTGGTTTCCAAGAAAAAACTTCCTTTATCTGCAGCAGGATTCCTTCAGACAGAGGCCACTGCTGGAGCATCTCCCCCAGTGGAAGCTTGGAAAAGAGAACGTGAGGGCACAGTCTGAGGCAGATTGTCAGTAAAGGCTTCCTGCATAATAAAAAAAGAATTGCTTAACCTTTCAAAACACTGGTAAATGTAAGATAAATATTTAGACTTCAACTGTGTGGAATTTTCTTTCTTTGAGAGCTTTAAAGGAAGTGATTTTCCAAAGAGATTAGCAGATGACAGTATTTTTTGATTTGAGTCTTGGAGGTTGATAGCAGCTTATAAGGCAAAGGGGTAAAAAGAAGAAACGTGTAGAGACAAAATATCTGAACTCATATTTTTTGATTTTTATAAGCAAAGTTATACAATAGAAACTTATTGAAAAATACTTGTAATTTTGACATGTACATAAGCAATACAAAAACCGTAAGCATATTTTAGCACTGTTATAAATAAACTGTTTCATAGGACAATGGAACTTTTAATTTAAAAGTAGACTAGAAATATTCCTCTGTTATTTTCAAGAAATGTTTTTAGCTATTTGCATTTAATTAATTTATTATTTATTTCTTTTGAGACATCATCTTGCTTTATCATCAAGACTAGAGAGCAGTGGCACAATCATAGCTCATTAACCTTAAACTCCTGGGCTCAGTGATCCTCACACCTTAGCTTCCCGAGTAGCTAGAACTATAGGTATACAACACTGTGCCTAGCTGATTTTTAAAAAAATGTTTTTTCTCTGGAGGCATAGTCTTGCTATGATGCTCAGGCTGGTTCCAAATTCCTGGCCTCAAGTGATTCTTCTGGCTCAGCCTCCTAAGGTGCTGAGGTTATAGGTCTGAGCCACCATGCTTGGCCCATTTGCCCATTTTGTATTTTAGATAGTGAGATATTCTTACAGATGTGATGTGATTGTAAAGTATACCATAGAAAATACTGTAAAAGACATTTTCCCAGTGGTAGAAAATAAAACTATGCTTAAGCAAAACTTGAAAATCAGTAAAAATAATTGTAGAAGATGTTTTATTAGTTATTTTGCCCTTAAGGCTCATGTCATGGTCACATGTTAATTCTAATGGAAGGCACGTGTGCTCCTTGTTATTTGTCTCTGTTTTAGTAAACAAGACACCCAGGCCTCTCTGCAGACTTATTCCTATCCCTCTTCCCATGATAGTGTGTGATGAAATCCTGGGCAGCCCAGATGGCAAGGGGAGAAGATAAAGACGAGATAGGAAAGAAGAGCTAAAAAAAGGACAGAGACTCTTTAAATTCCTGAATTATGCCTCAGAGGTGTGAGGCTTTCTATAAGAATTAACATAAAAATAGGATTCCTTGTGGGATTATCATTTGCAATTTTCCTGTTCCCCGTTTTCCCACATGAACTGAAGAGCCCCCCGGACCGACTGGCCAGAGGGTGGAAGTATAGCCCTGCTACCCTGTGGGCGTCTTGGCACCCAGGCTTAAGTTCCATTTTTATTACCAACTATGGCATTATGAAAAATTTACTTGATGCAAGTTTTATCAAGCTGATTAGAGATCTTTAAATGAGTGTATGACTACAGAGGAGGGGGAGTGGCATTAATGTTTTAAAAAGAAAGATAATATCTGGATGGAGTTATTAAAAACACAGTGGGAAGAATGGTGATGGCTTAAAAATCACATTTTGAAAAGGTAAAAAGTACTCCCAAGGCGCTATGTGTTTATGGAGACTTTGAAAATAACAATAAAGACATCTTCATATTGCACCTGCCCTGCAGGGGTGGTCAGCAGAGGGTGGAGATGCCCTGCAGGGGCCCTAGGGGTGGTCAGTGGAGGGTGGAGATGCCCTGCACAGACCCAAGGGTGGTCAGTGGAGGGTGGTCAGTGGAGGGTGGAGATGCCCTGCACAGACCCAAGGGTGGTCAGTGGAGGGTGGTCAGAGGAGGGTGGAGATGCCCTGCACAGACCCAAGGGTGGTCAGCGGAGGGTGGAGATGCCCTGCACGGCCCGAGGGGTGGTCAGTGGAGGGTGGAGATGCCCTGCAGGGGTACAAGGGGTGGTCAGAGGAGGGTGCAGATGCCCCGCACAGACCTGAGGGTGGGCCTTTGTCTTCTGTTACACTTGCCAGTGTAGGGAGGACTCCAGGACAAGGGCTTGCTGCTGCAGGATTGATGTGGTTTTCAAAAGAAGTGTGCAAAGTGATAAAAGGAAGACTCATTTTGTCTTTCCAACTTAACCAACCATAAGTCAATCAGTAGGTCTTTTAAAAAGATGTTCTGTGTCATGCTCTGCTCCTGTCAGCCTTTCTATGTGGCTACCATCTCTGTGGCAGGAAGCTCAGTGACCTCTTCTGCTTGCCTGAGGCTTTGTCTCTCCCTTTTCAAATACATCTTTTCTTCATTGTCCCTTCCCAATCGCCATTCCTTGCTAGGTCTGATTTATTTTGTGTGATATTTTCTTCCTTTTTGGTTCATTCCAACTCTTAAGAGAATTCTACTCAATTTTTCATGAAAAAAAACTTAGCTCCTTTTTCTGCTTCATTTTTAGGTTTCTACCTCCTTACCATGATTCTGTTAGGGTCACCAGACTGTATTACTAACTCTAGCCAACAGGGATATTCTACAGTACCGTAATGCCTTAATGTCACGTTATCAATATCTGTCTTCCTCTCCCACCCCAAAATTTGACAATGATGCCTAAATCAACTTCTAAATCTTTCAGCCAGACACACAGTGCTAAATGCCCCCAACTTAGTGCTTTTGCCCAAAATAGCTATTGTTCTTAAAAACTTATTGCTATTTGTTTTGTAATTAAAATGCTCAAATATTTCCAAAGCTTTTTCATGTACATGATAAGCAATTATTTTAATACCTCTTAATGTCACAACCTATTTATTTCATAACTAACTAGACTAAGTAGAAACTCTTATTTTTCTAATATTATTATAGTTTTCATCTATAATTTCATGCTGATTTCTTTTTTCCCTTTTAGATGGAGACTGGAGGGTAACTGTGGTCACTGGGGATCTTGAGAATGCTGGTACCACGGCAACAGTATCTGTTTCTGTCTATGGAGACACAAGATGTTCAGGTCCTATTATTTTGGGATCTGGGAAACACCAGCTATTTAACCCCAACAGTGCAGATATATTTAAGGTAAAGATGATATGGATATAACTTGTTTGTTGGGATATATTATGATATCCATACCCTACGATGAAATGGAGAATGATTTTTTTGGTTGTTGTTTGGTATTGCACTTGCATTAAATTTTCTTGATTTTCTCTCCTTTATCCTAGGAGAGCCAGGAAACAGTAATAAGAGAAATATAAGATTTTTGTTTCTTTTTCATGTTTTATTTGCATAAAGATGAAAATGTAGACGAATTTTAGAAAATTTTAAGTTAGAGTGGAAACATCAAATTAGTATTTCTATTTTTGAAAGTCTGTCTTACTCCATATACAATCACGCTTTACACACGTATACTAGTGCGTGTAAGGATGATGGTATAATGGAAAGGTGGTGCAGCGTGAGGGCTAAGATGTGGGCAAATGAGTCAAATTACCTAAACCTTTCATTTAGATACTGATTTTGCCATTTATAAGCATGGGTGGACTTTTTCCTTCAAAGGGTTATCAGAAGATTAAATGGCTTAATACCTAGAATAGTGTCTGAAATGCTCAATAAATGTTTGCTATTAATATTGTAGTTCACAGACAACTTTGTAGCATCCTTTTTTTTTTTACATGTAATGTTAGCATTTATGCAAGGAGATACATCGTCTTCCTCATTATAATTTTTGTTGATTAAATACTAGGTAATATAAGGTCTAACAATTAAGTTCCTGAACTCGTTCAAGGAAAAATGCTACATACTTCATTGCTGAATATCATTATGGTCACCTTGGAAGTGCTCCCCTTGGGAAGCTATGGATTAACCTCAGCACCTAGTCCACCCTTCAAAGTAATGTTGGAACTCTTAGAGCTGTCACTGTATGGGCACACAAAGTGTACAACAGCGATAATGAACGCCACTCAGCAAGACACTGCCACGTGTCAACATGGACACAGCTGTGACACGTATACAGCCAGGTTATGGTACCTTACTGAGTTGTTGGTGCCATGCTGCCAATGTAAGCACATGGTGGCAAGTCTGCGAACAGTGTCAGACCTTGGACGATGATAGTTCTGATGGCCATTCCAGAAAAAGAGTTCCAGAATTGTTTTTAAGGGTGGACTAGGTGCTGAAGTTACTCCATTATTTCCCAAGGGGAGTCCTTAGAAGATGACCATAGAGATATTCAGCAATGAGGTATGTAGCACTTTTTCTAGATGAGTTTGTGAACTTAATTGTCAGGCTTTCACACTTGGTATTACTGGATATCTAAATGGCTTCTAGGTTTTTACTATTATATTAATAAAGAAGGCTGCCGTAAGCATACTTTTAGCTTTAGATTCTTCTTTTTAACCAAAGCTATCTTACTTATGATAAATTCTGAGAAATGGGATTATTCTTGATCTATTTTGACAAATTACTTTCTAAAAGTATGATTTACATAGCACACTACCTACCAGGACACAGTCAACAACTGGTAAATTTTAATTATTATTAAATTATTACTATGTCTCAAATAATAGTATCTATCTCTGCCATATAAAATATTTAATATCTTTTAGTTAAAATTTGTCAGTTCCTCAGAACTATAAATTTGCCCATTATGGACATTTCACATAAATGAAATCATGCAACATAGAATTTTATGTCTGACTTATTTTATTTAGCATAAATAGTCTTTTAAAGGTTAATCAGTGTTATAGTATATTGTACTATATGCTACATATACTACATGTAGTATCTATTACTTTTTTATGGCTAAGTAGTACTTTATTTTAAGGATGTACCATTTGTATTTTACCATTCATCAGTTGAAACTCACTGAGGTTGTTTCCACTTTGGGCTGTTACTAATAATGCTGCTGTGGACTATGTACAAGTTTTTGTGTGACATACGTTGTTTCACCTGGGTTTTTGCATAGGTGTTGAATTGCTGAATTGTACAGTAATGCAATGTTTAATATTTTGAGGAACTGCCAAATTGTTTTCCAGAATGGCTCTCCCACTTTCCCATTCTCACAGTAATGTACATGTTTCCTCTTTCCCTCCATCATCACCAACACTCATTGTTATCTGTCTTTTGATTCTCACCTTCCTAGAAGATGTGAAGTAATATCTCATTGTGGTTTTGAGTTGCATTTGCCTAATGACTAATGCTGTTCAACATCCTTTCATGTGCTTATTGAACATTTGCATATCTTTATTGGAGAAATGTCAATCAAATCATTTGCCCAATTTTGATTGGATTGCTTATCTTTCTATCAATGAGTTTAAGAGTCCTTTTTATATTCCAAATGTGTCTGTTGTCATCTATGTGATTTACAAATGTTTTTTCCCCTTTTGTGAGTCACAGCTAGTGATGACTTCTCTATTTTCCTGTATCTGAGAATGTCTTAACTTACATACAGAATTCTTAGTTGACAATTCTTTTTCTTTTAACACTTTTAAGATGTCATCCCACTGCCCTCTGACCTTGATAGTTTCCGATGAAAGTCACCTGTTAATCTTATTGAGGAGTTACTTGTCTGTTACAAATTGTTTATCTTTTGCTGCTTTCAATTTTCTCTCCTTTTTTTGGCTTTACCAGTTTGACTATGTTGAGGTTGGATGTGGACCACTAAGCTGCTGGTTTTCAGATACTGTGGTTGCAAGGTTGCAGGTTTTTAAGCATATGATGGAGCTGGGAAGAGGGACAAAAAGTCTAAAAAGTTACACAAGCCTTTTTGTTTTTACCAAAGTTAATGTTTTCAAGGAATAAATGCTCCTTGAATTGCTACAAACTTTTGGTTAGTTAATTTTCAGATCTGGAAAATTTGATTTAAAAAATTATATCATTGCTTTCCTGAAGCAGTGAATTTATGGAGGGCCTCAATCTGATATTCTAGAAGTCCTGCTTGTACTCTTTTCTTTTTCATGTTGCTAAAATGAAATCATCTATTTATGGCTGTGATTTCTATAACCTGCTTATGATAAATAAAAACTGGTCCAGTATAAATTTGGCTTTGAGACTATAGTATGTCATAAGATCAAATTCTTACAATGCAGAACTCACCACTTAAGGGGTTGTCGAGAATTGACTACC
The DNA here is from genome assembly GCA_963575145.1 of Galago senegalensis. Lineage (NCBI taxonomy): Eukaryota > Metazoa > Chordata > Mammalia > Primates > Galagidae > Galago > Galago senegalensis. The sequence continues at coordinate 11,528 of CAUYTI010079865.1, forward strand.
TTATTATTTTCAGATGGTGAAAATTTCCTACTTAATAACTGGTTCATATATGTGACAATCTGAGGTGCCTCTAATATCCTACTGACTAAATCTCAGGTGTTAGAGAAAAACTTGTATGTTTGGGCAGAAAGTAGAGGCAGATTCTAATTTCAAAAAGGTATCGATCACTTTGTAGTAATTTTGATATCTACCCTCCATAGACTATAGAGTGAGCCTTATGACTGTACCCGATGGGAGAAGAGCCAGGCTGAAGAATATAAGGCATCCTCAGGAAAATAATTAAGGCAAAAGTAATAACAAAGAATCCAGTATGGCAGAAAGTAGGGAGAATAGACAGGAGTTCCTAGAGAGCAAGGACTGGGCCTCATTCATTGCTAACCCTTGAATCTTATCTATTGCCTGACATAGACTAAATACTCATGAATGTTTGCTGATAGCATGAAAATTTAGTGAAAATGACTTTGTTAAAATTTGTTTAATATTTACTGCTTTTTGTTGTGACATCAATTGTTGAACTTCCCTTTCGATCATTCTCACCTTGAAGGTATTATAAAGGTGTCCCACGTATCTTATCATTTTTAGTATTTACCTATAAACCTGCCAAGAGATTTAGCTGAATTTTTACGGCATTTTAAACATTGAAAAACACCAGATAGTACTCTCTGTTGCTTGGAAAAGTTAGTGCTGATATCTAGAAAATAGTTTTCTACTTCTGGCTTGCTATGAAACCAATTGATTTTGTACATAAATAGGTTTAGTATTTACTATGAGCTCATAGGACACTTGCACAATCATTGAGTATCCCTTATATTCCTTAGAATAGGATGCATAACGCATTTTTGCCTTTTTAGAAATAATTTATATCAGCAGAAATTAGATAACCTATGTTTGAGCTTCACCTCTGCCCTTTACTACATGGATAAACCACTTAACATTTCTAAGGTTTAATTTCCTCCTTTGTAAAATGGATACATAAATACCTTGTAATATTACTGTGCAGATCAAAAGGGATCAAAATTGAAACACTTTGCATAAAGTATAAAACATTCTTATCATTATATTCTTGAGGCTAACTCTTTGATCCTGCCCACAAATTGGGGTAGTCTTCCTGATTTGGTAGGAATTAAGAAAATTTTTCAGATGAATGAAGGCAGGAAGGTAGCTTGGCAGATGATTAGTAGGTGGCTATTGCCAGTATGGGGGTAACTGTAGAAATGTCTGGAGGCTGGTTTAGGAGGAAGGAACAGAAAAAAATAAGACTAAGTTGGCTGGGCTAGAGCAAATCAGTGAGTATGTAAATTAGGAATGTTTATCTTGGGACTTTTCAATGGTTAAAGGTTAGATGGCCATGTGGATTTATTTATTATTAGCCATTAGCTAAATGGATGTCAGCCTGTTATTTTAATTTTTGGCACAATTCTATATGATATATATATATACACACACATATATAATTATATACATATATCTATAATTTTTTTTCTTTTCTCTCTGTTATGTCCCCTCTTCCTTATCTTTTTCTACTCTTTCTTTTTCTTTTCCTTTTTTTTTTTTAAAGTGGGCCCAAAACTTGGAATTTGAAAGTATTTTACATTGACTTCACTCAGCATTTTAGGAATTGCAGCAGTGTCCTGTTGACATAGTCATCTGTGGATAGAATATTTTAGAGATAATTCAACTTGAACTTTGCCTTCCCTCAAAAGAGTTTAAATATTAAAAAATAATACCTACATTTGGACCACAAAATTTTTATTTATGAATTACTATCAATAAAAGTGAGTAGAGTTAAATATAGAAAAATCTATGGATGTGGAAACTCCATTGCAGGTGACATTAGCAAGATTGCAGAAAAGGACTTTCTGTGCTTTAATATCCCCATAGAAAGGTCAACCAGCAACTATCTACTGACCAGAACTTTGAGGGTGATGCTGAAGCAGTTCCTTAGAGCACAAACACAGAGAAAAGTTATTTTATTAGAAGGGTATGATAATTGATTTCACTTTGACTGCATCACTCCTACCTCAAGTCAGCACATACCAGGAGGGTTCACCAGGCCTATAGTTTCTTCAAAGGCAGAAAGTGAGCCCAAGATGGGCATTCAACTTTCCCAGTCTTCCCAGGTACTTCTTAGAAGACCCACTTCTGCAATGTCTCATAAGGTACACCGAGTGATTTGGCAGGGCTAGACCACATGGGGTCAGCCAGGAACAAAGATGGAGGGCACAGTTCTTATGGTATAGTGGAACCTACTTAGTGATCCTGCAGCTACATCTGAATGTAGAAACCAGAGAAAAGCATTACTTGGCCAAAGAGCACAACATAGTTTCTACATCAGGGGAAATTGTGGAGTCCATTTTGTAGCCCCCAGTTATGAGTCCAACCAGAAGCACTGCTAGGTCAAGGAGTACAGCCTATGATCCTGCCCAACCAGAGGCAAACATGGAATATAGCCAGGGGTCCTGCCAGACTGAAGGGCCCAGCCAGTGGCCAGGGAGCCCAATCAGAAATCCTACTTGACCATACAGCCTGCCCAGGAGACTCACAGGTTCCATACACCAGTGACTGGCATTATCTAACCTCAGAGCATGAACTGAGGCTCTACCTACCTATTGCCCCTTAGAGCAAGCCCTACTTGCCTGTGTGTGCTATCACCTGGCCCATCTAGAACCCCTAGTTGGCTGACTGGTGAAAATCTCATCTTGCCAAAGTGAACTTATAAGGGCCAGAAGAGGTGACTACTTTCTCAAATGCACTGATACCAGTGTATGGATATGAGGATTGCAAAGACTCATGGAAACATGACACTGCCAAAGAAAACTAATAAATCTCCATAATTAACCCTAAAGAAATGAAGGTCTATAAAGTGACCAAAAGAGAATTCAGAATAATCCTTTTAAATGACTTCTGTGAACTTCAAGAAAAGACAGGTAGACAACTCAATGAAATTAGAAAAATAATGGATGAACAAAACTAGAAGTTCAACAAATAAATAGAATTTTTTTTTAGAAATTAATAGAAATCCTAGAGCTGAAGAATTGTATTGACTTAACTGAAAAAATTTATGTAAAGCTTCAATAGCAGACTCAATTAAGCAGAAAAAAGAATAAATAAACTTGAAGATAGGTTCTTTGAAATTATCCAGTCAGGCTGCACACAGTGGCTCATGCCTGTAATCCCAGCAGTTTGGGCATCCAAAGCAGGTGGATCATCTGAGCTCTGGAGTTCAAGACCAGCCTCAGCAAGAGCAAGACCCTGTCTCTACTAAAAACAGAAAAATTATTCAAGCATTGTGGTGGGTGCCTGAGTCCCAGCTACTCTGGATGCTGAGGCAAGAAGATCAGTTGAGCACACGAGTTTGAGGTTGTTGTGAGGTATAATGATGCTATCGCACTCAACCTAGGGTGACAGAGTGAGACTCTGTCTTAAAAAAAAGAAAGAAAGGAAGAAGGGAGAAAGAAAGAAATAAAAGAAAAAAATAAGTTATTCACAGGAGAAAAAATAAAAAATGAACAAAAAAGTTTTAAAAGCTTACAGGATTTATGGGAAACCACTAAGTGAAATACTTTCACCATCTCTCTCTTTCTCCAGAGAATGCCAGAGAAGAGAGAAAAGAAGAGAAAGTCTATTCAAAAAAATATGACTGAAAATCTCCCAACTAGATATATGAACCTAAAGGGTCAATACATAGGTTGAGTCTGGTATACACTGAACACATTACTTATATAATTATATTGTCAAAAGACAAAGAATTTGAAAACAGCAAATGACTCATTGCTTACAATGGAGGCTTCGTAAGACTTTCAGTAAATTTCTCAGCAGAATTCTTGCAGACTAGGAGAAAATGGGATATATATTTAAAATATTGAAAGGGGGAAAATTTTCAACCAAGAATCCTGTTCTTTAGAAATGAAAAAGAGATAAAGACTTCCAAAACAAACAACAGCTAAACAAGTTTATTACCACTAGACTTTCCTACAAGAAATATTAAAGGGAATTCTTCAACCTGAAATAGAAGGACACTAATTAACAATGCTAAAACATATGAATGCCTAAAATGCGCTAATAAAAGTAAATATATAGTCAAAGTCAGAATTCAGGCTCTCTGATCCTCCCATCAGACAGCCACTTCTTCTAGTGCAGCGCCAGGTGCACCATGGTGAAAGTGAAGGTCAGAATAAACAGCTTTGGTCATATTGAGCACCTGATCACCAGGGCTGCTTTTAACTCTGGCAAAGTGGATGTTGTCTCCACCAATGACCCCTTCATTGACCTCAACTACATGGTCTACATGTTCCAGTATGATTCCACCCATGGCAAATTCCATGGCACAGTCAAGGCTGAGTATGGGAAGCTTGTCATCAATGGAAATCCCATAACCATCTTCCAGGAGTGAGAGCCCACCAAAATCAAATGGGGTGAGGTAGGTGCTGAGTATGTTGTGGAATCCCCTGGTGTCTTCACCACCATGGAGAAGGCTGGGGCTCACCTACAGGGGGGTGCCAAAAGGGTCATCATCTCTGCCCCTTCTGCCAATGGTGCCAATGCCCCCATGTTTGTGATGGATGTGAACCACAAGAAGTACTAAAATAGCCTCAGCATTTTCAGCAATGCCTCCTGTACCACCAACTGCTTAGGCCCCTTGGTAAGGTCATCCATGACAAATTTGGCATTGTGGAGGGACTCATAACCACCATCCATGCCATCACTGTCACCCAGAAGACTGTGGGTGGCCCCTTTGGGAAGTTGTGGCATGATGGTCACAGGGCTCTCCAGAACATCCCTACCTCAACTGGTGCAGCCAAGGCTCTGGGCAAGGTCATCCCTGAGCTGAATGGGAAGCTTACTGGCATCACCTTTTGTGTCCCCACTGCCAAGGTGTCAGTTGTGGATCTCACCTGCCGTCTGGAGAAGGTTGCCAAATACGATGATATCAAGAAGGTAGTGAAGCAGGTATCAGAGGGCCCCCTCAAGGGCATCCTGGGTTACATCAACCACCAGGTCGTCTCCTCTGACTTCAACAGTGACACCCACTCTTCCACCTTTGATGCTGGGGCTGGCATTGCCCTCAATGACCACTTTGTCAAACTCATTGCCTGGTATGATAATAAATTTGGCTACAACAACAGGGTGGTGGATCTTATGGCTCACATGGCCTTCAAGGAGTAAGAACCCCCAGACCACCAGCCCCAGCCAGAGCATGAGAGGAAGAGAAAGGCCCTTAGCTGCTGGGGTGCCCCTGCCTACTCAGTCCCCCACTTCAATGAGAATCTCCCCTTGACACAGTTTCCACATCAGACCCCTAAAGAATGGAGGGTCTGGGTAGCACCTGTGGCTCCAAAGAGTACAGTGCTTGCCACATATGCCAGAGGTGGCTGGTTAAAACCTGGCCAAAAAAAAAAAAAAAAAAAAAGAATAGGAGGTGCCTAGGGAGCTTCACCTTGTCATGTAACATCAATAAAGTTCCCTGGGCTTGGTGCCTATAGCTCAACCGGCTAAGGCACCAGCCACGTACACCTAAGGTGGCAGGT
>CAUYTI010079866.1:0-10330 GCA_963575145.1 Galago senegalensis
GAACGTTTTAAGGCAATAACTGAGAAAATGACATGAAGGCTGTGTTGACCAGTTTGATGGAAGTATTTCAGAATGCATGTGAAAACCCCACACTGTACCCCAGAAGTGCACTAATGTACATAGTTATCATTCAATAAAAAAAAAAGAACAGAATTACACGATCTCTAGAGATTCTTACAATGCTAACGTCTATTTACTTTCATACATTAACACACCCTCTCTGCATTCATGGTGAAAGGAAAACACTCTTACTATTCAATTTTGAGAAGATGACCATTAACACAAATGTATCTTGCATCAGTAAAATTGCCAGTCCTGTAATAACACAAAGGCTGGCTTGATAAATTCCGAGGCAGCGTAGCAGCAGTAACAGTAACGCTCTTTTGGGCACAGGCTGACCATTCATTGGAATTTGTGCACACACATGTTCACGTGTACACACCCACCCCACGCACTCACGAGCAGCCACACCATGTGTGTACAGAACATACAGAATGATGTATCGACCCTACCTTTTGCCCAAATGAGTGGACTTTTAATAACTAAGGAACAACTCCAGTTCTGAGCTTTGCAGATGATGGGGAAATGCCTTGGCGAAAGGCAAAAGGAAAACGTTTGTTCTTCTAGATTATTACTCTCTAACAAGCATACAACAAATCACTAGGGAAGCGTAACTACAATACAGATTTTGGAGTCCCATCCTCCCATGTTTCTGGTTCGACAGCTAACTTGTGTCATTATAGGCCTGGAGAGAACTCTCTGTTCCAGAGGTTCTCAAACTTGAGCATACATCAGAATCCCCAGGAGGGCTTGTTACACAGAGCTTGCTGGGCCCTATCCCCAGTTTCTCATGCAGTAGGTCTGAGGTGGGGTCTGAAACTTTGTATTTCTAATAAGTTCCCAGAGGATGCTCATGCTATTGGTTTGAAGACCACATTTTGAGAACCACAACTCCATTTAAATCCCAAAGCAGTACTTATCATTTCTGGTTGGATGCTGAGGGAGGGACTGTCCCTGATTCAATAGGTGTCGATAGAGATTTGAATTTTTAACAAATCTCCCAAGTGCTTCCTATGCAAGTGCTAGTTAGAGAAATGCCAATTTAGTTTCTCTGTTCCTTAGTTATATTTATAATATGAATTTCCTGGGATAGCCCACACTTAACGTGTGATGCAAAAAACGGTCACAATAGTGGAGGCCTGTCCCAAATCATCCCTACTCTCTGAAGCCACACTAGACCCTGACTCCCTCCCTGCTTTCTGTCCTTACTTGCTCATAATTGGCATATTCAAAATCAATGAGCCTATTGATTTTGAGGGAGAACCTCCCAATCCCACAGTTACTATAAAATTAATCAGAAAAAGCCAGTTGTAGTTTCTGCTGAGTGAGCACCAGTTTTGGTCTCAACCACCAACTCGTATGGCTGGCCTGCAACCCCTGGACAAGGCACTCAGTCTATTACCATGCTGGGGACTCACTTCAGTGCCTCAGAAGACATCTGTTTAAGAACAGCAGGGTCTTTCCTTATTTACCTACCAGGTGTCTGGCCCATATTTCTTCATTCCTCACATCTAAGGCATTACCCATCCAACTGTGTGGTGCTAGGGTGGGCACGCACCCATCTCCCAGGTGTCATCTGTGGGAGCAGGAGGGAATCCAGTAGTAGGACCTCTGCCAAGGAGGGCAGGGGCTCCAGGAATGGCCCAGGAGACAACTTTGGCCCTGAACAGGTGATGCGCTGGGAATGGGTTCCCTGGTCAGAGCCAAGCCACAGGTGCGGCAATCCTTGAATCGACTGCTCATCTCCAGGCTCCAGCCTTCCTACCTCATCCCCTGAGGTAAACGAAGATGCTCTTCCCTTTACCCACATTTTGTAGATTGGCACCATCACATCAGCACCCCTCCTAGCTCATCTCTTTGGACAATGGGATACATTTTCAAAATGGGAGGCATCAAGGTCTCACATAAGGGACTTCCCCTGAGGTCATGCAGGAATGAACACCATGATAGAACCAAGAAAACCAGCCCTCCTCAGCCAACCTGAAATCACAAGTGAAAGAACAGACTTAAGAACTTACAATTCCTTTCAATTGCTTCATAAATTTATCCGCCCTCCTCCAAGAAGGAAGCATAGAGTTGGAATTCCTGGAAGGTGAACTTCATTAAGCCTCAGTCTCTTTACCTAAGTCTCTTTACCAAAAAAAATTCTTAGTGCTCTACTCATAGCATGTTGAAAGGATTAAATGAGGTAATACACACAAAGGGCCTGTAACAGGGCCTGCCGTTCAGTAAGCACTCGATCGAGAAATTACTTATCGACTTGAGTTTTTCTACCAGTGGCACTTCTTTCCAGAAGACTTTTTCTAAATTATTATGAACGGCATCCAGGAAGGAAGAGTTCTTAGGAGGTTCAGTAAATATCTGACATTGATGTGTAGCAATACCGGGCAACTCACTGCTATTGCCAGCAATGCAGAGAGGAAATGTCCTGTTGCATTATTTTAATTACTTAAATGCCAATAGGGGTATCCACGCTGTTTCTCTCTTTGAGTTCTAGAAAAGTGGCCAACCCTAGTGACCACAGACAAAAACAGGCAGAAGTGACTCAGCTCTCAGTTGGCACCTTCCAGGAAGACCTGCACATTCCCAGCCTTCCATAACAGGGGCTTTCCTGACCTCCCTGACCTGTTGGTAGAAACTAAATTGCAGAGTGGCCCTTTCAGCTTCTATCCCTGTGATCTCTTCAGAATTTCTGCTCAGGCTCTGATGGCAATCGTTTACCAAGCTCCTAGGTGACATTATGATACTGACTCCAGGTATGAGCAAATCCCATCACAAGCATCTTGATTTCAGGAAGCAATTGACTTTGACTAAACCTACACTAGCCTCTCCCCTCCAATGGACACTATGGGTAACGATTTTCATCTCGTTTAGAATTATCACTGAGTTCTAGCTACTTGATTCTACTTTGGATCAATCTGAAGGACTTTTTAAACATATGAATAAGTGTAAGTATGGTCTCATTAGAGCACTCTTATTATAGGGCTCTGAAAAGAGCATAAGGCATCTACCAGTAAGCCACATGGGTGGCAAATTCTTGAAGGGTTGAGTTGGATAAGAGCCATAGCAGCCTATCTCCTCCTGGAAATTTTCTAGTGAATTGACATCATCTGAAATTGCCCAGCCAGCTGTCTGTGGATGACCCTAAGGCATTATCGTATTAATTATCTGGAATTGAGCCTATTTGAAATACCACGGGCATGGCTACTTCTGTCCCTATATCTCTGTTGACATGATCATTTTAGGTTTCATCTTTTATTTTTTGGGCTTTACATACACATTGGAGTGTGGGGCTTTGGGGACATCTAGTATGTTGTGGCGCCCACAGGAATCCCCATCATAGACTTAATTTTGATAAGATAAAGCTAAACTCCCTAAATCATTTCCTTAGTACTCATCACTGACTCCTGAGCAATACTGCCACCCTCAGGGAGTAGGAGAAATGTCCTCCAGTGTGAAAAATTGTTAACATGGGTAGGAGGCCGGGGTCCTCCCAAGAAATAAATGAAACAATATTTGTTTGAGTTGCAAGTTGGGAAAGAAAGGGCTATGTTGTTGAGATGTCCCCACAATTATGAGAAGGGAATTTCAGTTGTTTTAACAAAAGCTAAATGAAAGCAGGCATTTTCCGAGAGTTCTTGGGGGTTTCCATGCGAGTGGGATCAATGCACCCTCTCCAAATACTTGAGAGGCAACTCATGGAGGAAATGTCAGCTGGCCACAGTTTGCTCATTGTGTGACAGCTCCTGGCCTGGGATACACGCTTCACTGCGGAAGTCTCTTTTGTCACCAAGGTCACTTGGAGATCCTTCCCTCCTAGCTTTCTTTGATGGTTGAATGTCACTAGTGTTCCGATGACCCCATGTTGGTGTGTGATCAAAAGACATTTTTCACCCACTCAGTTGGGTTGCAAATTAATGTAGCAGCGCAGAGGAGCCGGGAAGAAAAATCTCTTTGGAGAACAATCTTGATATTCAAAATCTGGAGGAGGGGCTCTTTTTGATGTCTGAGCAGATCAAGGATCCAACACCAAGCTATGACATGGGCACTCTTTCTTCTCAGCTTTCTGCTGGACGAGGTGCCTTTTTTGGAAGCAAGTGGGGCCAATGTTCATATTGTCAGAGAAGCAGACTCAGTGTTGAGGAAAGCTGGGCACCAGCAACACCTTTCAGAACACTCAGCTTGCTACTATGGAAAATGTGAAATGCTTAGGCAAGAGCAGCATGACCAACAAGCAGTCATAGAAACCTGCCAGCCAGGGTCCTCCAACACCCCCAGCCCTAGGCCTGAAATTTTGTAAATAGAGAAGACGATCTTTTAATTTTAGAACTTGTATATGTGGCTTTTTACAGACAAGTGTTTGTCAAACTGTTCTTGGGTTATAACATGTCCTCCTTTATACATCAAAGACTAATAAATTCCTGCCACGTCTTCTGTTTTGTTTAGCTCCTGCACAGTACCATAGGTACACATGTGCTGTCTTTTGGTTTTTGATTTAAGAACAGCCCAAATGGGGAGCGGCGCCTGTGGCTCAAGGAGTAGGGTGCCCGCCCCATATACCGGGGGTGGCGGGTTTGAGCCCAGCCCCAGCCAAAACTGCAAAAAAAAAACAGCCTGAATGGAGCCCCAGAAGTCCAAGAACCTTAGATTGCTATAAACTACCACATGTCATTTTTAGATTGTCCTGATCAGGAATCAGAGCTGTTCTGGAAAGCAAGTCTTCTGTTGGGATAAAGAAGCACATAGAAGGGCTCCAGAGTCCTACGGGGTTGGGAAGGGAATTCTGAAAAGCTGGGGAGGGAGGGAGGGACCCATGAAAAGACATGAAAAGACAGAGGCTCAAAGTCAGGGGCAGAGGACTAAAGACCAACTTTATCTAACTACATGTTCAGTAAAGAATGTTTCATTTATAAATCTTACATTCAGTCCGAATTGGTCTTGAGCAATTCACAGTAATATCAGTGCCTAGCACAGCCCTGACAGCCAGACAGTACTCAGTAGATCTTTATAGAATGGATGAGTGTAGGTGAGGAAAGGGAACAGAATGCCTCTTTAGTTTTTATGTTTACTGTTTTCCATTTCTTTAGATTTGCTGTAATAGAAAAATAACTTTTGTTGTGAAAAAAGAAAGTACTATAGCAATTGAATTAGGAGAAGGATCCCGCGTCTAAGAAGCAGAGCTCGAGACGTCTTGCCCAAACCACAGCCTTAGCCTCACGCAGTAGTTAAGAGCAGACAATCCAGCTAGATGATCGTTATTTGTCTTTCATATTTTTTTAATTTTTGGAAACCACTGATGCTCTGATAAAAAAAATAAGTTTGTTACAAAGCTGTTAGAAAACCGAATTCAATCTTATAATGCCAAATAATTAGCTTTAAATACATCTGAGACAGCAGTTTAGCTGAGAAGTTAAAATGTGACTGTGGAGAATTCGAGCAAACAGCAGGGCTTAGAGCTGCGAAGTGAACTGATACAGCACGGGAAAGGTTTTCCCCCTTTTATTACATTCCTCTCGGCATATATATTAAACGCCTGATGTGTTTATGTATCATAACGATGGCACTGAATTCTATCAGACGGCATAAACTAAGGCCTTGCATTTGATATGTAACTGAGGTCTCATAACTCAGTGGTTCTCAACCTTCCTAATGCTGCAACCCTTTAACAACCCTTTAATACAGTTCCTCATGTTGTGGTGACAGGGTCCTTAGGAGGTGACAGGGTCGCCACAACATGAGGAACTGTATGAAAGGGTTGCGGCATTAGGAAGGTTGAGAACCACTGTCTTAAGTCAATCATCTGTCTTGAGAATGGCAATGTTTTCTCTTGTCTTCTGAGCGCTGAGCAGAGCATGGCTCTCACAGTGCCCTCCTCATGTGAAGCTGAAGGTGGCATTTGCTCATTACTTGGATCAACATGAGCAAATTAAATGCACCCGGAAAGCTGAAGCCAAGTGGTTTATATCACTTAAATAAGGCATATAAAAGGGCTGTGTAAGTGTTAGCTGTTGGGTTTTTATTATTATCATAAAGCTGTTTGACAAATGATCATTATAGTAAAAATAGTATTAGAAAAAGATAGAAGGATGAACTTGGGGCCAAATGTGAACTTGGCTATTGCAACAGTTTTCTTTCCTTCATCTGTTCATTCATTCATTCATTCATATATTTTTTTTCTTTTTTTTTTAACTGGGAAATCATTGAGGGTACAAAGAACCAGGTTACACTACTTGCCTGTGTTAGGTAAACATTCCTTCATATATTTTACAAATATTTATGGCATACTCCAGTGAGCTGGGTTCTAGAGACAGAATGGTGATAGTGCAGTTTGATATCCAGTAGAGGTAAAGATTTTAGCTACCAGATTTTGGAGAGAGTGAGGAATGGTTCATTTCTGTTAATTAATTATGGCCAGATATTCTTTTCATGAATCTAGGATTAGTTAGTAATTTTGATTTATTTTCCAAAGGATATTATACAGGGTGGACATAAAGTTCATGTGTAATTTAAAATAGTTGCAACTTGGGCGGTGCCTGTGGCTCAGTGGGTAGGGCACCAGCCCCATATACTGAGGATGGTGGGTTCAAACCCAGCCCTGGCCAAACTGCAACAACAAAAAAATAGCCAGGCATTGTAGTGGGCACCTGTAGTCCCAGCTACTCAGAAGGCTGAGGCAAAAGAATCACCTAAGCCCAGGAGTTGGAGGTTTGCTGTGAGCTGTGATGTCACAGCACTCTACTGAGGGTTAATAAGTGAAACTCTGTCTCAAAAAAAAAAAAGTTGTAACTTTAAATTGCATATAAACTTTGTGTCCACCCTATAGGTAAGCTATGTCTTAGACTGAAAGACATAAATGGTTAAAAGGTCTGCAAAATTCCTTAGGAATTAACACTCCCCTGCCAGCCCCTTCTCTAATTGACCTGCAGAATTCCAGTCAATTCTCCATGACCACAACATGCTTACAAGATCTGTAAACTTGTCTTCCCTGCCTTGGGTTGACAGATGTGGGGAGACACCTACAGGAAGCACCATCCACTATTCACCTGTAGCTGAGGTGAGTCCAGCAATTTTAGCCATATTATAAATTTGCCCATCACAGAATGTGGGTTCTCCGGCCCCCACATTTTATCAGCACAAACCAACATTTCATCAGAACAAGAAGTCTTGCTAACTGACTTTCTATGCTGGCTGCTCCCTTCTTTTTGTTCTTGTGTCATCCTCAGCTGCCATTATTACTCATCTTTGTTCTTTATCCTGGAAATAGAATAATGTTTCTCCTGTCCCCTCTATTTTGCATATGCTGGAGCTACACATAGTGCTTGACTATTTTGAGGGGTCTATGGACCTAATATCTGTAACACCGAGGAAACCTGGAAAGCTTCTCAGCTTCATAGGTGACGGGATGCCAGAAACAGCCCCTTGCCGCGTATTAGGCTCAGGGTGGAATTGCCTTTCAGGGCAGTGACAGGGACGGGCTTCTAGGAAGCAACAGCCTAAGATTTATAGTCCTGGAGAGCAAATATTGACTGAAGTGGAGACAAGGTCAGTAGTACAGCAAAGAAATATCCTGAGGGTCAATATCTCTGTGGTACTTTCTCCATTCAAGAGTGTGACTATTAAGCCCTCCTTGTGGGTTTGGTTTCCTTTGGGCTATATTGAGCTCAAGGACTGCAGGACAAGAAGGTAGAGGAGGGGAGGAGAGGAAGGATGTGTCTCCACAGGGCCTGTATTTGGAAGGCAGTGGTTAGTACCATGTGCCTCGTAGCTGCCCATTGACTCAACAGATATTATTAACGGCATCTATTCCAAGCCAAGTCCCATGGTAGGTTCTAGGGGTGAAACAGAGGACCCAATAGACATGCTTTCTTTTTCTCAGGAAGGTCTCAGCATAGTAAGGAAGATAAAATGTCCAACAAATCATTATAAATGGGAGGCCTATTATGGAAAAGGAAGGACAGGGGCTGCCTTGGGGACATGTGACAATGGAGCCCTACCCAACCAGCAAAGAAAGGCAGAGAAATCGGGAGAAAGAAACAAGAGGAACATCTTTCCTTGTGAACCTGAAGTTGCAACTAAGTCATGGACATAAGCAGGTCAGCCAGGCAGAGCATGGACTGAGGCTGGATGGTGGGGAAAGAGTGAGACGCTGAAAAAGAGACAATAGTGTGCCCTGTTCTGGTCCCTTCATCTAGTTCAGATGTTGCCACTGGCACTGCCTGCTTTTTTTTTTGAGATAGGAGTCCCGCTATGTCGCCCTCAGTAGAGTGCTGTGGTGTCACAGCTCATAGCAAACGTCAAACTCTTGGGCTTAAGCGATTCTCTTGCCTCAGTTTCCCAAGTAGTTGGGACTACAGGTGCCTGCCACAACCCCTGGCTATTTTTTTGTTATTGTTGTCATTGTTGTTTAGTTTTGTTATTGTTGCCATTGTTGTTTAGCAGGCTCTGGCTGGGTTCAAACCCACCAGCCCTGGTACATGTGGCCGGCACTCTAACCACTGAGCTATGGTTGCTAAGCTGACTGCCTGCTTTTGTAAATAAAGTTTTATTGGGACCCAGTCATGCCTATCCACTTATATGTGACCTCAGGCCACCCTCCCACTACAGCAGCACAGTTGGGCCCCCACCCTGGCCCCGCCAGGTAGGGGTGGGGAATCTGCAGCCTTTTGCCCCCAAGATGGTTCTTTTCTAAGCACCAAAGGAGGCAATGAAAGCTTCGTCCTTCTTTCCTGCACCCCTTTTAATGAAGGGACTTGTTCTGTAAAATTTGGATCCAGTCAAAAGGCCACATTTTGCGTTGAGGCCACAGGTTCTCCACCCCAGCATGGCCTGTAAAACCTAAAATATTTATGACTTGGCTTTTTACAGAAACAAGTTTGCCCCTCTGTGGTTTAGAGCACCTGGCTTAGTCATGGTTTGTTAAATCTGGAGGAAGAATCGGGAGGTTTGTATTACTAAATGCTATCACAAAACACCCCAAATCTCAGATACTTGTCCAATAAAATTTCTCTCGCTTTTTTTACTTAATCTTTATTAAATCACAACTGTATACATACATCTTTTATGTTCACCTGGATGGAGCTGGAACATATTCTTCTTAGTAAAATTTCTCTCTCTGTGAGCAGCTAATCTAGGCAGATCCTACCCAAATAGTGAAAGGGGGAGCATTATCCTGCAGTCCTGCCCTCTCTGACCAGAAGGTCCTGCACAGCCAGGGCAGATAGGAACAGAAAACATAGATGATGATGTGAAATCTGCAGAGGCCAGGTCTGGGAGTGGGGACACGGCTTCTCCCCTCCCCTGTTCTCTCCCTCCTCCTAAAACCCAAGGAAAGGCTAAAAAAAAGGAGGTGTCCCATGTGCTTCAGAGTTTTGCATCTGGTACCAGTTAGCAATTTGTCTGCTCATTCGTATCCTTCCAAGGTGAGTTCCTGAGCATTACTGGAGTTGCCCTGCACAGCCTGAACATATTTGCAGACTATTTTCTTGCTCATGTTACTGGAAATATGCTTCCTGAAATATATTCATTTTGTTCTAGATGTAAGTTGTCATCCATCATTGCAATACTGTTCTTATGGGAACGCGGATTATGGATCGTGTGATAACTATGACTAATGGTAAACAGGGTTATTTGCTTCTTGGTCTAAGGCAAATAAATCAGCCAGAAGTTTCATTCCCTACTGCACCCTCACTTCCCCAAAGGGAGCTGTCCGCCCCCGAAAAGTATCTACAACTTAAAAATTTTGACTGCGTCTCCCAAGATAAAGACAAATTGCATCAATATGACAGACACTTTCCAAATATTTTAGTCTCTTTGTGGAGAAGGTAGGATGTGTTGTAATGCCTAACTTCACGATTCATCAGGCGAGTTTGTAGCAAGTGACACCTTGCGACGTCCTCCTTGTGGCTTCAAGTCGTCTTTGCCCTGCCTTATGGGGTACCACACACAGACTGACCTGACCAGACCAATTCTTCCCTGGGCGTTAGAAAATAACTCTTCCTCCATCCTCTGAACTGCGATGGGAGATGAGCCTCTGAATCATGCCACTTGCTTTTCTGGGCTTATTTCTATGCCTGCTTCATGCTCTTTCTCTATGACTTTAGGATGGTGGAGACCACCAGGCTGGGACTCTCTGGGTGCATGGGTAAGATTTTTTTTTCTTTTTCTTTTTATTAAATCACCGCTGTGTACATTAATGCAGTCATAGGGTACATTGTGCTGGTTTTATATACCATTTGAAATATTTTCATCAAACTGGTTAACATAGCCTTCA
>CAUYTI010079869.1:0-12631 GCA_963575145.1 Galago senegalensis
CCCCCTGGGTAGAGTGCCGTGGCATTACAGCTCACAGCAACCTCCAACTCCTGGGCTCAAGCGAATCTCTTGCCTCCGCCTCCCAAGTAGCTGGGACCACAGGCGCCCGCCACAACACCCGGCTATTTTTTGGTTGCAGCCGTGTCATTGTTGTTTGGCGGGTCCGGGCTGGGGATTCGAACCCGCCACCTTAGGTGTACGTGGCTGGCGCCTTAGCCGGTTGAGCTATAGGCGCCGAGCCAAATGTATTAATGTTTATGAACAATTAAGAGAGAGAGAGATGAGGGAGAGAACGAGAATATACCTGGAAGGTGGAACCCTAAAGTTTTACCTGTGATTACTTTTAGCTAGTGGAATTGCAGGTGAGTTTTACTTCCTTCTTTTTACTTTGCACTTATGAAATATTCTACAGTAACATTTAACATAAAACCATAAGTTGTTTTTAAAAGAAAAAACATTTGATTTTGTGATTTGTGTTTCAGGAATTGCCTGTAAACCATCCAAGGAAGGCTTGTGGAATAGGTGGGGTGGTGCCTAGCTTACCAAGATGGACCTCTTACCATCTTTGTCAATTCACCTCACTGCTCAGGTGTGACTGTGAAACTCTACGATCTTTTTCTATTGAGTATTTAAAACAGTAGAATACATGTAAATTTTGCTCAAAATCAAAGATTCAAAGACCCTCAAAAATAGTTTTAAAGGAAGACATGATTTGCAATAATACATTTTTATTTTAATCACTCATTAAAATTTTAAAGGAGAATCTTTAAAACTTTTGCCCTGGGAGAAAAGGTGCATTTTTAAAGCCAGGTAATAATGACTATTTGTTTTAAAAAGAGAACTTCAGTGGGGGACAATTTCATTGTCTTCAGTTTAGAGAACTGATAAGACTTAGAGCAAGTAAGTAGGAAAGCCCAGATCGGAAGTTTTTATTTGCTGCAGTCACAGTCCTTTCCTCTACATATTGAAGTGAAACATTTTTCAAAAGAAAAATTTGATATATTTGCCTTTATCACTTTTGCTTCCAGGGATTATTTCTGCATCATCTTTTAAGATAAACATCTTTTATAGGTATCTCTGAAATTGATTTCTAAAGCTAAGTAAGATATTGGCTAATAAAAAACAATAGAAAATAAGTTTTTTGTTTCTTGTTTCCACTTTCAGTTTTAGAACAGCTAAAGCATTACAAGAAAAAAATGTACTTTTAATATGTTCATCTTTGAACACAGCATTGATAGGGCAAACGTGACTATGAAGCATCTGAGTGGAGATGCACATTTGGCACAGAGGACGGAGAAGCGGCTCGGACATGAGAGGGCACTTGGTAATTACCACATAGAAAACGCTGCTTCACTACTACCTGAGATACTGAGTCTCAGAAAAACCTACCTGTCACCTTCCTTTCCATTCACAGGTGAAGCTTTTTACTGGATAGAGACAATAAATTTTATCAGAATGAAACCTGGAAACTCCAAAAA
Source organism: Galago senegalensis (assembly GCA_963575145.1). Taxonomy (NCBI): domain Eukaryota; kingdom Metazoa; phylum Chordata; class Mammalia; order Primates; family Galagidae; genus Galago; species Galago senegalensis. The sequence goes on from CAUYTI010079869.1 coordinate 1,479, forward strand.
TAATAATATCCCCCAAATAAATTCCCCATCGTCTTCTCGGTCGTGACATTCTTTCTTTAACCTTTGGTGGTGGGCACGTTTCTCAGTCTCAGGCCTATCTGCTAAGGCCTGCCTTCACACAGTCCCCACCAAACGAAAGCTGGCAGGATTGTGCAATTTCTCTCTAACACATAGAGAGAAGACTGGTGACCCCGACCTTGTATTCTGTGTCAGCGGATAAATGCTTATTTGAAAAAAATATATTAGAAGATTAAAGTTAAGTCAAATATTTGGTTGATTTAAAAAATGTGTATATGTAGAGAGTCTCACGCATTCTAATCCTGGACAATTTAGACCAGAAAATAACTTCACTAATCACTTAATCTTCCTCATTTATATATAATAAAACTGAGATCAAAGGCATCTCAGAAAGAAATATTTCCACTATGCCTTCAGTAATATATGCATGTCACTGTATGGCATTCTGAGACCAGAGATGTTATTTAATTACAGGTCTAACACATGTTCTGGCATTGGATTTTTCCCTATTCATATACACATGAAATCTGAAGTTACAATTAATACTTACATCCACTAATTTTGCAAAGTCCTTGCAAAAACCACATTTTTCCTTACACATTTATACTATGTTAAAAACATCGGAAATCTCATCACTTCATAGAAAATATAATAGCGCCCTACCTAGTGCTGTGATTTGGACTAGCCAAAGATAAAATGTAAGGCTCATGGATAAAATCCAGAATCTTTGATTCTCAGGCTTCTACTTAAGTCTTGGAGACTATTTATTTTTCAAGGCAAAACTCTTAAAACAGATAATGAGTGACTATGCAATTTTATTTCCACTTTCAAAAGAACAGTTCTAATTTTCATTGACTTTTTAAACCACAGGTGAGGCAATAAGATCTAGCAAAGATGAATTAGCATCAAAAGTGGGACACTTGATCCTTTCCCCAACATTGTGTCATGTAAATAAAATTTACTGTCTTGATTTCCCCTAAATAAAATGAGTAAAAGTTTATCTACCTTGTCCTGATATGGAGGTCAGTTAGATGAAAGAAAACCCCAGAATTTCAAGATGGAAGGGATATTAGAGAGGGTTACTTTAAGTCACTATTTTTAAAGTTTTCAGTGAGGTTAAGTTGTTTACCTACTAAATGAACACTAAATCTAGCTCCATTAATTCTCAGAGTAAGGGCTATTTCTGTGATAGAATGCCCTGAAAAAATTATAGAAAGATTATGGAAGTCACAATGTTATAAGAGTAGAAACTTACTTTCACCACTTACTTAGACATCATAGATTAAATTATTTCATTTACTTAAGTACCCTCAGTATGTTAAAACCTGAACACTACAGTCAACGCATTATGTGGGTGTTAGCATCGCCCTGGAGATTTCAACAATGCTTTAGTAGTCTCAAATCTCTGCAAAAAAAAAAAAAAAATTTAATCTTTGTGTATTTTCCTTTTATCAGTAATTTACTTATAATCTCATAGAATGAAATTATTTCCATTCCCAAGATACACTTTTGCAATATGCACAAATTATATCTGACTGTATTAATATTTATACTTTCCCAATCTTTCCTCATGGAGTAAAAATGAGAAACAATGTCCTATTATTAGAAAATATATAGTTGAAATTAATTTAGTACAAAGTTGGGTAAAATTAACTTGGTACCCCTTGCTTAAGAAGAACAGCATCATAGATTACATTTAATTCTGAACATCAGCTGCTTAAAGGACAGTTTGCCTGTTCAATGATATTAATGTCTTAGAACATTATTTAAATAATAGCAAAAAAACCCAAGTGATGTACATGGAAAAATAAGGATTTACTTACCTGTAGAATTTTAGATACATGTGCACGTACCTTGGGTAAGATAGGGCCGTCCATGCACCAATTCTAAAAACACCACCCCAGATAATAAAGTTAGGAGTCCAAAGCAAAATGGAGTTGAGAGGATCGTGGTCATGTTAAAAATCTTCAGTGTTAGCAGAGAAACTGATTTTCTAGATCAAGATAAATATTTCAATGGCTCTGTGGTGCAGCAAAGCTCACATTTAATAGGCAAGTGTGCTTCGATTACAAATGTCCTGGATTTAAAAAAAAAAAAAGAAACGTACACAATATAATGCACCCTGTCAACGTGATGCACTGCTTGGAGAAGCGACAGCTTTGTTACGCAGTCAATGGCAGGAAGAGCCCAATCAATACATCTCTCATCTGCCCATTTCACAAAAAGCAGGCACTCCTACGCGTCCCACCCTCAAGCAGATACACAAGCAGGAAGCAAAAACTCGGAATGCAGAACCTGTTTGTTGGGTTGATTTAATTTATTGTTTAATTTCCTAATTCCAGGATTCATTAACATCAAGTCCTATAAATACTAAGGCTGAGAGCACAGAAGGCAGGTGAAAATGGGACCAATGCCCTTCCTGTGACCAATTCTGAGCCAGGTGGTGATCTTCCTGACAATGTTATTTGCAGCCATGGCTTCACTCTTAACCAACCAAATAGGTTAAAGCTGGGAAGAGCTCAAATTTGAAATGAATCATAATGAGATAAAATTACCATCTCACGGTATTAGAGAAGGATGGCTTCATTTTGCTGCAACCAGCACTTTTAAAAATTAAGGCTGAATTTTATTAATTCAACGCTGGCAAATGTCCCATCGATTACTCTCTTTAATACTTGCGGTAATGGTGATGGTTTTCTTTTTAAACCGCTGTCTTTCTGTATGTTTCCAATTTCAATTTTATGGCTGCACAAATGCTATAGTGACTTCTGGTCTTGGCATTTACACCTCCTCGAGGACTTCAGATGCGTCAATTTCAAAACTGACTCATTCCAAGTGCATACATTGTTGGCCATAACCATATTAACCAGAGGCAATGACCAAATTGTTTACTAACCCAACACTCTAACTAATTTCCTGAATAAAATTTAAACTATTTAGTTTGATGTTTAGGCTTGTCCATCTTTTACAGGGTCACTTGTCACTACACGGCCCTGTGTTCCAGCCACACTAGATTCATGATTCCTGAGTGTATCCCGCACTTCCTTCACTCCGGGTTCCTCTCTGCCTGGAATCCTTTATTCCATAATTATTTTACTACTCGTTCCTGAAGCCACTGATCAAGTGCTACCAGCTCTGTTTAGCCTTTTGGATCTCTCTAGTGTTCATTTTTAGTCATAATCTTTCTTTCTTTTTTTGGACGGCCACAACATTTTGCTTATATATCTATCGTAGCTCAGAATCCATTCCTCCATTTATTACAGTTAGGTGTTGTGTGTCTGCCTTCACTAGTAAATGGCAAATACTTTGAGAGCAGTTACTTTCACAGTCATTTCTATTTACAAGTATCATAGTGAATTTCAGGAAAATCAGTGAAAATAGATTTAATGTGTGACTAAATGATGGCCAAAATTTCTGGTAATTGAAAGGCAAAATAAGAATAATTTTTTAAACTTTATATCCAGTGAAAAAGTTAAATGAATTGAAATAATAATTATAATTCTTTTTGTTTGTTTGTCTTTGCAGTTTTTGGCTGGGACTGGGTTTGAACCCACCACCTCTGGTATATAGGGTGGGCACCCTACTCCTTTGAACCACAGGTACCACCTCAATAATTATAATTCTTTAAGAATTTGCATTTCCTTAAACCTAAAAATTCAAGAATGAACAAAGTCTTTGGACCTTGATCCTAAAGGCTCATCCTACCACAGGGTATCAAAACCTCTGTCATTCAAATATACTTTGATGGTATCTGTCACTGTTTAGTCAATGAATTATGTAAATTCCCAAATACATAGAAATTAAACATGATCCTGAGCAACCAATGGACTAGATTTAAAAATATCTGGAGACAAATGAAAATGTGCACACAACGTACCAAAACGTATGGGCTACAGCAACAAAGTGAACTCCTGGAAGCTGGGAGTAGAGTGCGGTTATCAGTGCCGGGGTTAGGGAGGGTGAGGACCTGAAGGAGATGTACAAAGGCTACAGAATGTCAGTGAGACAGAGGGATGAATCCAAAACCTCTATTGTATGACTGGTGACTGTGGTCAGTAACAATGTATTTCATTGTTAAAAACCACTAATAGAGTAGATTTTAAGTCTTCTTACCACAAAAAAATATAAGTACTTGTGTAATCATGTGCGAATTAGCTCAATTTAGCCATTCACTAGTGTACATAACATCATGTTTTACGGCAAAAGACACATAGAATTTTCATTTATCTTTTAAAAAATTAATTAGTTATAAAAGCCTCTACCTATGACCATCTTCATTCACTTTGGGGAAATACCTTTCATTGATTCTTTTATCTCTCTTTCTTCTTCTTCTTCTTCTTCTCCTCCTCCTCCTCCCTCCCCTTCTTTCTCCCTCCTTCCTCTCCCTTCTTCCTCTCCCTCCTTCCTCTCCTTCTCCTTCTTCTCCTTCTCCTCCTCCTCCTTCTGCTCCTCCTCCTCCTCCTCCGTCCCCCCTTCTTTCTCCCTCCTTCCTCTCCCTCCGTCCTCTCCCTCCTCCTCCTCCTCCTCCTCCTTCTCCTTCTTCTTCTTCTTTTCTCATTCTGTTGCCCCTGGGTAAAGTGCTGTGGCATCATCATAGCGCACATCGACCTCAAACTCTTGGATTCAAGAGATCCTCCTGCCTCAGTTTTTCTATTTTTAGTAGAGATGTAGTCTCACTCTTGCTCCAGCTGGTGTCATACTTCCTGAGCTCAAGCAATCTTCCTGTCTCCGCCTCCCAGAGTGCTAGGATTCTCTGCTACAGAGGCGTGAACCTCTCTCTCTTCTTCATGAAATATTTTGCTAAATTCTTTTCACAAGTGTATAATCAAATCGTTCAAATAAAAGTAAATGTTTTCTAGCGACTGTATCACATGGATAAACGAAGCTAGGATATTTGTTTCTGAGGTTCTTGCTATACACAGGGATAATGCATGGCAATATTACTGCTGACTTTTATGGAGCAATCGTCCCACGCCAGGCCCTGTTCTAAGCAATGTACAAATACCACCTCGTTTAATTTCTATAGCAGTCCCTCAAAAATTATAAAACAATCATACTTTTTCACCTTTTACAAGAAAGGAAAAAAGTTGGGGACCTAAAAGTAAAACCCAAATCTGTCAAACACAGAGCCGCAAACTTAAGATCTCTTGCCCACATACCACAATTGGGGGAACACAAAGATGGAAAATGATCGTACCAGTAAGATACCCCCCATTTTAAATAAAACTTACAAGCATTCTAACTTTACATTTTCTGGAGCAATACTATGATCATCTAGTCTGTATATCAGTTCTGGCACATACACATAAACACCCTTTCCATTTTGTCCGTGAAGACACTGTCAAGTGTCTTTCCAATATGCAGATATCGCTAAGATTCACTCAGATCTTAACTCTTTTTTATAATGAGTGACAAAAAAGGCACAGATAATAAGTGTTCAAACAGTGACTCTAACCAGTTTGAATAATTACTTTCAGACTCTATTTAGAACTTTTCAATAAGAAAAACTTAACAATTTCATTTTTAACTTTCTCTGACTCTTAATTCTAGGTAGGATTCTTTCATCTAGTTTAAATGAATAGGTAAAAATAACATGCAAAAAAAAGAAAGTAAAAGTAGTGGTTCTGGCATTCTGACAAGACAACATTTGAATTTCTGTTTTTCATTTTAAAACATTCACAATGGCCTATATTTGTTGAAATCAGGTAGAAATGTCTGTTCAAATCCTTTGACCTTTGCAAATTGGATTTTATCATTTTGTTGTTAAATTGTAAATGTTTGTTGTATTCTGGATTGTAGCCCCTTATCAGATATTTGATGTGCAAATATTTTCCTAATATTCTGTAGGCTTTTCTACTTTCCTGATGTAAAAGCATCAAAGTATCCTTTGATGTACAAGCATTTTTATTTGGATAAAGTCCAATTTATCTGTTGTTGTTGTTTTTTGTTCATTTGTTTGTTATTTGAGTTTTAGTATTATCTGAGAAAAAATCATTGCCTAATTCAGTCACAAGGACTTATGCCAATTTTTTCATCTAAGAATTTTACAGTTTAAAATGTTGATCTTTGATCCATTCTGAGTTAAGTTTCACATATGGTGTAAGGTAGGTTTCCGCTTCATTATTGGCATGTGGGACATCTAGCTGTCCCAGCACCATTTGTTTAAAACACTATTCTTTCCCTCATTGAAGGAATTGTTTTGCCATTTTGTTAACGTCAATGGACTACAAACATTTGGTTTTTATTTCTGGACTCTCAATTCTATCCCATTGACCAATTTGTCTATCCTTATACCGTGCAACGTTTGCTTAATACAGAAAGGTAGTAGCTTTGAAAGTGGAAAGTACGAGACTTCCAACTTTCCCTTTTTTTATAAGACCAGTTTGGCTTTTTCTTGATCTTTTGCATTTCTATATAAACTTTAGGATCAGCTTCTCAATTTCTACGAAAAAAAAGGAAGCTGAGATTTTGATAGTGATTCCATTGAATTCATAAACCAATTTGAGAAATGTTAATAATATCTAAACCTTCCAATCAGTGAACATAGGATATCTTTCTAATATTTAGGTCTGTAATTTCTTTCAACGTTACTTTGTACTTTTGGGTGAACAAGTTTATACTTCCTTTATTCAATGTATGTCTCAATGTTCTATCATTTTGATGTTCTTTAAGTGGAATTGTTTTCTTAGTTTCATTTTTGCACTGCTAGGGTATAAAAAATTTTTTTTGTACATTGATTTCATATTTTACAATGTTGCTGAACCATTTTATTAGAGGTAATACATTTATTTATTTGTAAATTCCTTAGGCTTTTGTACATAGAAGATCATGTCATCAACAAATAGAGATAGTTTTCCTCTTCCCTTTTCAATATGGGTAGGCGCCTTTTATCTCTGTGTTCTAGCTAAAAGGAAGGTAGTCATTGTACTAGCTAGAACTTCCAGTTGAATACAAGAGGTGAAAGTAGACCTCCTCATCTTGTACCTGAGCTCAGCAGAGAAAGATTTCAACCCTTCAGTGGAAAGTACGACATTAGGTTTGGGTCTTTGTAGCTGTCCTTTAATTCCTAGTTTCTTAAGTGTTTTCATTTTAAAAGATATTTGATATTGCCACATGCTCATTGAATAAAGTCCTTGTCCTTTATAATATGATGTATGATGAGATATTATACTTTTCCTATGCTGCTGGACTTGTTTTGCTGGTATTAGGGATTTTAACATCAATCAGTATATTTATAGGGGACATTGTTCTATAGTTTTCTTTTCTTGTTATGTCATGGTCCAGTTTTGATATCAGGATAATACTGGCCTCATGGAATAAACTGAGAGTGGTTCTGTCACATGTTTGTGAAGAGTTTATGAAATATTGGTTCTCATTCTTCTTAAACTTTTGGTAGAACTCAATCGTAAAGTCTGGTTTTCCTCTGTGAGAAGTGATTTTGCAATACAATTCAATCTTTTTATTTCTATCTCTTCTTGATTGGGCTGTGGCAGTTTGTATCTTTTTAGGAATTCATCCACGTCATAGAGGTTTTCTAATTGTTGGCATGCAATTATCCACAGTATTCTGTATGTATTTTTTAATTTCTGTAAGTTCGGCAGTAATATCCTCAACCCCTAGAATTTGATTTTATTTTTTAAATCTGTAAATAAGACACTGGGAGAAATTATGTCACATCGTTTTTAAGAAGAGTCAAGAGAGATATAGATCTCTCACAGAGTCTAGGGGAGACTAATAGCAATGACAACATATACACCAGTTGTTGAAGACCAACCCTATTAACATCCAGAAGGGGCTTTTCTCAAGGGGGTAGACAGAATTTCCAAGCACAGACACACTGTTATGTGGAAGTTTCATCTGTTTTCAAGCAGCAGCTTCAATAATGGCTGAAAGCATGGAAGATACCTAAGCAGAAGTGAGTGAGGGGCTTAGAGTCAGGACCAACCTCAGAATTTCAAGTCAAGGACCAGAGGTATAGGCCAACCTGTGTAGTACATCATGAAAAATAAAACATATTTAGAATCTTAACTAAGGTAGAACCACTGAGCAGGAATTCATCTGCAATATAAAATCCCTGGAAACAGAAAACAAGGAAAAGGTAGACTCAAAAATCTAAGGTCTATTAAAAGATGCAAAATAAATTAGCAGTGACTGTGTAAGCAAAAAGATTCTCTAAGCTTAAGGATGTTGTAAACAGCAGGAGTCCAATTTAAATTGAGATCAGAGATAGAAACTGTCAAGGAAATGATTTTGGCCCCATTTTAAAGGTTAATGGGAACTTTGGATTATGATAAATTTCCCTATATTCACCCTCTTTCTTCAGCTGCCAGGGTGGTGGTAGACGCAAAAATTTTTAAGAATTACATCTTTTTATTAAGGATCAGGGTCTTTATCTGTGCTACTCCACTCCTGTCAGGAGCTTTATATTATCAATCATTCCTCTTATAGCTTATTTCTTTACGATCTCTCTCTCTCTCTCTCTGTCCCCCATACAAGTTGCCCTTTGTATCTTTAGTTTTTCTCTCTCTCTCTCCACCCCACCCACTCTGTACAAGATTGCCCCAATTTTCATTTCAGCAAAGCTTTTTCTCTCCTATCTTAAAGTAAAACAAAAATCCAATACATTTTATTAGACCACCCACAAACACAAAATCTCCCAGCTTCTATCACCATCTTTCCATCCTATCAAAGCCAAACTTTCAAAAAGAATCTCCTTCCTCCAGCCCAGCTCTTTACTAAAAACTCACTCTTCATGATGTGGAAACTCATTTCCATCTTGCTTTCACCTTTTCCTTAACAACTCCACTGAAACAGCCCCTTCCAAAAATCGTGTTGCTGCTGAAACCAAGAAACACTTTCCTGTCTCCATTTTCCTTGATACCTTTGCAGTTTCATCACTGACAAGACTGTTCTCCTCAGAAACTGTTCTCCTAGTTTTCTCCTACTTTGCTGGTAACTCTTTTTTGGCTTCCCTGACATTTTAAAGATGAACTTCTTTAAGATGAAATTGATTTTACATTCTCTTCTATTACAGTACTTCAAACTATACCTGGAAGATTTCTTTAATTACTTTGTACGTGTCAGTGACTCCAAAAGTTACAGCCCTCTCTTTTGAGTATCACACCTTTGTCTCCAAAAAAGATACTTTGCCACCTGGATCTCACATCAGCTTCTGAACCACGTCCAAATGGAACCTTCCGGTCGTGCCTGTGGCTCAAGTGGCTAAGGCACCAGCCACATACACCTAAGGTGGCAGGTTCAAATCCAGCCAGGCCCATCAAACAACAATGATGGCTGCAACCAAAAAATAGCCAGGCGTTGTGACAGGCACCTGTGGTTCCAGCTACTTGGGAGGCGGAGGCAGGAGACTCACTTGAGCCCAGGATCTGGAGGTTGCTGTGAGCTGTGATGCCATGGCACTCTACCCAGGGGGATAGCTTGAGGCTCTGTCTCAAAAAAAAAAAAAAATAATGGAACCTTCACCTTTACCTTGTTTTACTCCTCGTTCAGACTTCACTATCTAAGAAAACAGCATGGCCAATTTGCCCAGTAATTGGTTCAAGAAACTCTCTCTTTCTTGCCTCTCCTTTTCTAATCAACCACAGAGTTTTCAGTTAAACTTCCTAAATATTTCTCAAAAGTTTTCATTTCCTTCTATTCTTCTTACCAACACCCTGAACCAAAAATATGTCACTTGCACCTGCACTGCTGAACTACCCCCATTAATGAGTCTTCTCATCCCCCCTGTGTCTCCCCTTAAATCCATTCTTGATGAAGCTGCTAGAGTAAAGCTTTGGAGATGTGAATGTCTGTATGGAATATCCTGCTTAAACCCTTAAACGGCATTGCATCACCAGGAAGGCGTGTCCAACCTTTCTTCTCCTCTGCCACACACGGAAGGAGAGGAGCTGTCTCGGGCCACACGTTAAATACACAAACACTAATGAAAGCTGATGAGCAAGAAAACGTCTGTGCATAATTTTCATGATATGTGACACCACAGAAAAGATGAACAGGCCTCAAATCATCCACATGCAACTGTTGAACTAGGGGATTAACAGGCAAAGACCACACGAGAGAAAAATCTCAATTAAATTCAAGAAGGAGGGAAGAAGAGAAGAGATTCGGTAGCTTCCCAAGCAATGGGTATAAAGCATGGATAAGTGATACAGTCCCTGGGTGTAGGACAGAGCTACAACTTTGGCTGTGACCTTTCCTGTCTAAATTACATACCCTCATACTTTGTAGATTCATATTAATCTGAAGTTTAAAAAAATTAAATAATCTGCATGCAACCGCGGGCCAAAGGTTGGCCATCCCAGCCTCACTCCACTAACTCTCGGTCTCATCCAGATGCATCCTCTCCTTGCCATAGTTCACATACAATGGCCTTCTTTCCGTTCCTCAAAATTGTCGAGGTACTTTCTGCCACAAGTACTTTGCACCTGGAGGGAGGCATACCCCTGTCAACCCATTTACACGTAGGCATGCTCCATTTTAACCCTCCAACTCATTACTCTCTCAGCAAAATCTTTGATTTCTCCAGGCTAAATGGATTATCCTGTCATAGCCTCTCAGTGCACTGTGTGTAATTTCCTGAATGGCTCATATAGCAACTCTAAATCAAACGCTTATATATGTCTGTCTCTGTGGTACTATAAAATTCAGTATGCCACTTGGTATATTTGCCTTGTTCATAACTGTGTTTATCTCCAGCAACCAGAATACTAGGCCCATAATGGTACCCCCCCCCAAAAAATAACTAATTATTAAAGACGTGAATAAAGAAATAGTGTAAGAATAAATGTATGTGCTTCTATTTGTGCTTTGGTGTCTCCTACTAGTTTACCCAACTCAAACCTCACCTGCTAGAGGAAAAGAGTCTTCTGACTATTTTAGATCTAGCATAGAGCCATCTCCAGGAAAGTGGAGGGAACAAGGTCTCCTGGAGATTAGGGGGGCTAAGAATTTCAATTTCAGGCTTGGCGCCTATAGCCTATAGCTCAACCGGCTAAGGCGCCAGCCACGTACACCTAAGGTGGTGGGTTCGAATCCCCAGCCCAGACGCGCCAAACAACAATAATGGCTGCAACCAAAAAATAGCCGGGCGGTGTGGCAGGCGCCTGTGGTCCCAG
>CAUYTI010079874.1:0-14387 GCA_963575145.1 Galago senegalensis
TGGTCCCAGCTACTTGGGAGGCGGAGGCAAGAGACTCGCTGGAGCCCAGGAGTTGGAGGTTGCTGTGAGCTGTAATGCCACGGCACTCTACCCAGGGGGACAGCTTGAGGCTCTGTCTCAAAAAAAAAAAAAAAAAAGTCAGACATGGAGTCCAACAAACCTCTTTCTCCCATTTACCGGCCATGTGACCTTGAGTAATCCACTCGAATTCTCTGAGTCTCAGTCTACCTCATATGTGTGTTTATTTAATCTTAAGTGAAATAATGCATTACCAACACATGGTAATCCCTCAGTAAATCATTATTATTCTTGTATTAACCTGGCCAGGCTGTTGCAGGAAAATGAGGCCTAATGGAGAGAAAGAAACACCCACACCCAAACATTCATGTTTAAAAAAGAAAGGGCTTTATTTCAGCTGGCAGAGCCATGGCAGACTACAGTCCAAAAACTACAGCCCAGACTACAGCCATGCTCCCCAAATGGCTCTGTCTTTTCCCCTTTATCTCTAGTCAAGGGTTCCTCATCTGTGGGTACCCTTCTAATTGGTCAGTTTGAACCAATTAGATTGATTGATTGGAGAAGGTGAGCTCGGGCTTTTAGAGAAGTTCCAGCTTTTATGGAAGCAGAAGCGAAAGCGAGAGTTTCCAGGTCCCAGGAAGTTAAGTTTCTACAAATTCCTAAGAGCTGCCACAGGGAGGAATCTGTAGATGTGGCCTTGGGCTCCTGTGGTGAGAAGACTTTTGTTCTCTCAGACCTTACTCCCCGCCACCCATCTTCTCTCAAGGCTAGATTTGCTGTTGTGATATCAGAACTACAAATATCGTAACCCATTTCATTTATTCAATAAAAACAAGTACAAGAACATTGTATTTCTTTTCTTTCTTTCTTTTTTCTTTTTTTTTTTTGAGACAGAGATTCAAGCTGTTGCTCTCAGTAGAGTGCTGTGGCATTACAGGTCACAGCAATCTCCAACTCCTGGGCTTAAGCAATTTTTTTTTTTTGAGACAGAGCCTCAAGCTATCACCCTGGATAGAGTGCCATGGCATCACGCTCACAGCAACCTCCAACTCCTGGGCTTAAGTGATTCTCTTGCCTCAGCCTCCCAAGTAGCTGGAACTACAGGCGCCTGCCACAACGCCCAGCTATTTTTTGGTTGTAGTTGTCATTGTTGTTTGGTAGGCCCAGGCTGGATTTGAACCCGCCAGCTTTGGTGTATGTGGCTGGCGCCTTAGCCAATTGAGCAACAGGCACTGACCCAACATTGTATTTCTTTATTTTTTTCTAATTCAAATCAAAGTTTAATTTAAACCCAATTAAATTTAACTTCATTCCCACCTGCTAGGTTGATAAAACATGTGATTTCAGAGTTTTTGTGGGATGCAGAAATCCCAGGGCTTTCCCAGTCTAGAAAACCCAAATACCATCTTTAGTCTATTGTAGTTGTGATGAAGATGCTCATTGTCAAGCAGTTATGGACCAGTGAGAAGTATATCACCTAGTTGCTCAAGGTATTTATGCTTTCATTGTAAAAATGGCTGCCAAGAATTCCTTTAGGAGCCATGGTTTGGTATTTATCCCCCAAGTGTCCTTGTAATCATCACTGCCAGAGATACTGGGAGGGCAGTAGAAGACAGCAAAGCCAACCATGCTGAGTCTAGGTTTTGTAGAATCCAGCTCTAGGCCCCTTTAATCTTCAGAGCTTTCTTTCTCTCAGTCTAACTTGGAAACAGAGACCTCCAAATGTTTTCCCCCTAAGGTAAAGGAAGCCTCCCTACCAAATAAACTTCCAAATAGTATATAGAGGAAAATTTCCTTTAAGTCTTTTTTACTAAGTCCACAGTAGAAGGAATTCATGAATTAACTCACTCAGTTACACAATATCCTCAAACTTTTTTATCTTCCATGAAGGCTCTTAGGATCCCTTTCTCCCTTGGCCACTATATTTTGCATCTAAGTTTAGTTGTCTTTTTTTTTTTTTTTTGAGACTGAGTCCCACTATGTTGCCCTGGGTAGAGTGCGGTGGCCTCACAGCTCACAGCAACCTCAAACTCTTGGGCTTAAGCAATTCTCTTGCCTCAGCCTCCCAAGCAGCTGGGACTACAGGCTCCTGCCACAACGCCCAGCTATTTTTGTTGCAGTTGTTATTGTTGTTTAGCTGTCACGGGCGGGTTTCGAACCCACCAGCCTCAGTGTATGTGGCTGGCAGTGTAACCACTGTGCTAAGGGCGCCGAGCATAAGTTTAGGTGTCTTTACTACAAACTGGGAAACTGGGGAGAGGGGATAATGGCAGGACCAGACATTATATTGCTGATTCCTTTCCTGGGTTAGAAACGTGACAACCAACTGCTTGGAATTCCACATTTCAGATCTTCAGCACCCCTTGGAACATTGAGAACAGTGGGTAGGAAACACAGGCTTTGGAGACCTTGATTTAGAGAAATACGTTTATATGTAATGGCACAGAAGAGTTGCTGCTAGGGTATCAGAACAGGATAGGACACTGCTGTCCCTGGAATAGGTAAAAGAGAAGGAAGCAACAGGCTAACAATGTTTTTTCCTAGTCTAGATGATTATGCTGGATGTCTGCCAGATCAAGGGCAAAATGCTATAAAGTAGCAAAGCTGTAGACCTGTAGTGCTGCGCCCTCTAGTGACTTGTTGTGCTCAATGCATATAATACAGACTACTGGTCTCCATTACTGTTTTGTCTTTTTGGTTTGCTAGAACCCCTAACTGCCTCTGTCTGTTTTCTGTCATCTCATGCCTCCATCATTACTGATGCCAACCTTGGAATAGGCTCAGTATTAATGAACAGTTTCTGAGGGAGAGATTGATTCCCTTAGAAACAGACTGAGGTGGAAAGTTGCATGGTGGTTTGGTGGAGAGTGCTCTTGGGAAATAAGGAAGTGAAGGAAGTGAGGAAGTGAGAGTGGGTAGAGGAAGAAGCTAACTCACAATGTGGTTGTCATGGAAGCCTCAGCTGTCCTATGGTGAGTTGTGGAGCTGAGATGGCCCTTCAGAGTTGTCCCAGATAGAGATAGTGAACCAGACCTTTGGATCAGTCCATCACTGGTGGTGAGCCACCCCCAGGAGGGGTGTAACACAGTTACAGTGTATGTAGCAAAAGATACAGTAGTTCAGCAAATACTGATTTTTCTTCCTTTTTTCTTTCCTGTTTATTAATTGCTGACTCTCTTGTTCCCAGGAGTTTACTGTCCATCACACAGATGGCTCTCTGATTTCATCAGGCGGATCATGTTCTTGGTTTCTTTGTAGCACCTGAAAGTGGATTCTTTTTCCTATACAAGGTTGCCTGAAAGCCTTGCTTTGTCTATTCCTCCTATGCCTAAACCAATATCTTGGATATTACCATTCCAGTGGGAGGAGAAACCAGACTTACAGGTGCCAGGGACAAAAAGAGCAAAAGTCACACTCCAGGACGGACTTAGTTATACCCCAAAGGTTCCTACCCTCACTCTTCATCCCTCTCTCCCATTGAAAACATGATACAATTAGAATCATTTCTTCCTGATTTTTCCTGTAGATGTTTTTATTCTGACTAGTACTGGTGGAAGTGGGAGGAGAGTAGAGTGAAGACCACCATCTGTCCACCAGAATCTATTCTCTCCCTTTTCTATAGCAATAGATGTTTGGCTGGGTCATGACTACTCAGATAAGCACCTCATTCACCAGCTCCCCTTTTAGCCAGTTGTGGCCATGTTGACTAAGCCCCATCAATGGATCTGAGTAGAGATATATGTATGTTTTTGCTTTGCTTAAGAGTCAATCTCTAGCTCGAGACTTGTATTCTTTCTCTTTTTTGCATTCTTTCTCTTTTGGTCACTAACCAAAAATGCTTCAACAAAAGTGACCTTGGAAGCTACATGTTGAAGATGCCAGTTACTAGCCTAGGTCCCTGAATGATGAAGTAGAGGAAAGCCATCCACCTACTTGGAACACTGGCCTTGGACCATATTACATTGGACCTTCTAATCAAATCCTGCTAGTTCTTCATATCTTACCACAAATACCACTTCCTTCAAGAACTATCCATGAATACGTTCTTCTCCTTGACCATTCGTGTCTGTTCCCCATAACTTCTGGTACTTATTTTTCTTCCTTTTTTTTTTCTACTTGGTTTTATTTGGTCTGGTTTTTGTTCTTTATTTTGTGTGCATTTCTTATCTCTATTTTGACTATATTGTTTCCTACTTGGTTCTATTTGGTGTTATTTTTGTTTTTGTTCTTTATTTTGTGTGCGTTTCTTGTCTCTCAAACTAGAAGCTGCTCCCAAGCGGTGATACTCCACTTCTACTCCAGTTCCCCCAACAGCACAGCTGTAATGAATGCTGAAGGGGCCCCACATAGGCCACCTTCATAGGCTGCTGTGAGTGTTGGCTGCATCAACTCAGTGGTGTCCCTTTCTGCAGAGATCTGGCCTCAGCCAAGTGTGAGCACACCTGGAAGGTTACATGCCTTTGTAGGAGCCAGCAGCCAATGGCTGACTAACAGGGATTAGAAAAGATAGCCACAAAAGGTAGGGCCAATTCTGTGATGATAATTGAGTGTCAGGCTGGGCATGGTGGCTCAGGCCTATACTCTTAGGCACTCTGGAAGGTCGAAGCAGGTGGATTGCTTAAACTCAGGAGTTTGAGATCAGCCTTAGCAAGATCGAGACGTACTCTGTAAAAAAATTAGCCGGGCACTGTCACAGGTGCCTCTAGTCCCAGCTACTTGAGAGGTTGGGGCAAGAGGATTGCTTCAGCCCAAGAGTTCAAGATTGTCATGAGCTAAGATGCCATGGCACTCTTCTGAGGGTGACAAAGTGAGATTCTCCCTCAAAAGAAAAAGAAAAGAACATTGAGCATCAGAACCTTCCTGAGCAACCAGGCTGTTTCTAATCTTCAGCCAGGATCACTTCCTTACTACGCTTTCTTCCACTGCCCTAGCCTGCAATAGTTCACAGCTGCCACCCTTCCCAAATTGTCCTCAGCTGACCATTACCTCCTTACAACTATCATTTGTTCCTCCCTCCCTGGCAGGGTGGCCCACACTTGATGACTAACTTTGGGGATACAAAAGGCCAGCAAGAGTGCCTCGGCCTCAGGGGAATGTAATTCTGCCTGTGGTTCACTCCTCACTGTATAACCATTCCCTGAGGGTCAGCCACAGCTAGACAGGACCTGAGACACACTTTGACTTTTTCCCCTTATTATCTACTTCTCTCTCTTTTTTGCAAGTTTTTCCTGAAAAGTGCATCCCATCAATAAGTGTGTCTATTTCTAGGAGGCCCAGTTTCAAACCACTGGAGTTAATCCGCTGTCATCATTTCCCCAAATCACTTTCCTATTCGTTTCTGAGGACGTCTCAGATCCACGCTCTGAATTATGTGTGCCATGGGAGAGAAGTTGGGTTGAAGGTGCATAAAAGGCACTAGATCAAAAACATCTGGGCTCTTTTGAGGTCATCGTAAGGAATACCTACTACATAGGGTTGTTATGAGGATTTTAAAAGCTTAATGAGCTCAAGTGTATGAAATACTTAGACCAGTGCCTGACATGGAGTGATTGCTTAGCACAGGGATTTCTTTGATCTGTTTTGTTTACTTATGTATTCTGAGTGTGCCTAGGTGAGCGTTTGGCACCTAATAGGCACTCAATCAGTATCTGTTGATTACTGAAGCTTTGCTCTGAGAGCTCAAGGTGACATGCTGGGATTTGGTCAGCAGAGGGCAGAAGCCGCGCAGAAAAAACTAGGGACTAAGCGAAATAGCAGGACAGACAGAGCTCCTTACACAACATGCCAGAGGAGTGCTTGCATTGTAGAATATTAGAATGTTTACATTTTGCCCCCTTAAGATTCTAGAATTTCATTTGGTCCAATTCTGGGTGTGTGCAATGAGCTATACTGAGCTTCTACTTTGTGAATTCAGAGGAGTGGGTTATTTCAGCACCAAGATCCCTGAAGTTGCCCTGTTGTCTAGCTTCTCTTTTGAACTTGTGAGCTGCCGCATACTCTTTTCATAAACTCCCTTTCATACTTATGCTAATATATATACATTGGGTTTCTATAAATTGCAAGCAACATAATTTGTCGTATTTTATTAAGTTCTGTGAGTGTGAAGGGGACCCTCTTCCCAGATGGGGGGACACCAAAGTCATAGTGTGGCCACATTGCTCTTGCTTCCTGCTTGTCTCCCCAGCTGACCTGCTCTCTCCAGGATTGTGTCCCCCCACATTTCTCCTCCAAGCCTCTCTTGTTCTGTTCTTTTTATTGACTCGGCCTGTTTAGATCTGTCCAATCTTCCAAAGCCCAGTTCAAGGTCTCCCTCTGTCTGACTGCTCTAGATCTCTTCAGTCTCATTTCTCAAGATCCTTATAGCATTCATCATCTGACCATTCACTCTACACTCAACTGCATTTCATATTTTATTTGGGAGTTTGGGTTGGGTGGTCTCTAAAGCCCTATCAGCTATAGGCTTCTCAATCTGCTGTCTTCCCACAGGTCACATCTTCCTTAAGGGGATCTCCACCTTCTCCCTCAAGAAGAGATGAGAAAGAGCTTGAGTGCACACGGGGGTCAGCACACATTTGTAGAGTCAACGTAACTGTTTAGGGGAGCAAATGTGTTCTGTGACCATCCATTCAAGAAACACATAGGGATTTACTTTTATTTGTTTCAAAGGAGAAGTAGCTTTTTTCCTTTTTTTATAAGAGTAACATACTCATGGTCAAGTGAGTCAAATATTACATAAATTTATAAATTGCAAAGGAGAAATCAGCCAATAATCATATTCATCAGAGGTAACTGCAATCAAAATTTTCTGAGTTCTGCTATACACAAATATGTACATAGTATGTTTCAGTGGGGCCTTCGGGGGACCACTTGGATGTACCTTAAATTGAAATTGAACAGAACAGTGGATGGTTCCAGCCTGGGATTGGGGGCAAGTGAAGTATTCACCACCAGACTGCACATATTAGGTTGAACCATATGAAAGTACTGAGATTTAGCTGGTTTTGATCTATAAATTCAGTGTTTTCATGTAATTCAATCTAATGCATGCAAAGCCTAGAATGTCAGAACTGATACAGGCCTAGAGGCTTCTCAGTACATTTCATTAGGTTGAGGGAAAAAAGGATCAGAAAGAAGTGTCCAGTGGAATAAGATCATACGCCACATTGGTGGTAGAATCGGGATTAGTTCTCTTTCCACTGAACCATGTACCTGCCTTTCATACTCTTCTATTAAAATAACAATCTTCTAAGTGTTATCATGATCTTCTAGAAGCAGATTTCAATTTGTATCAGAAAATTTCTCATAGGACTCAATCAAAATGCAAGAGGCTGGTTTAGAGGTAGCTTAGTCCCCCTGACTGGAGATGTGGCTGGGAAGGGCCTTGTGACTTGGCTCAAGAGGCACATGAACCATGGAGCTAATAAGGCACAACATTCAAGGCCCTGACCCACATGGGCCCCTTCTTAAGGTCCTGGCAAGGGCCATTTTAACATGGTGATAGATTCTGTAATATTTATAAAAGTAAAATACTATAGAATGAGGGCTGAGAGTAGTGGCTCATACCTGTAATCCCAGCACCCTGGGAGGCCAGGAGCTCAAGGCCAGCCTAAACTGCAGTGAGACCCTATCTCTAAAAATAGCTGGGTGTTGTGGCAGACATCTATAGTCCCAGCTACTCAGAAGGCTGAGACAAGAGAATTGCTTGAGCCCGAGAGTTTGAGGTTACTGTGAGCTACGATGCCATGGCACTCTACCAAGGGCAACAAAGTGAGACTCTGTCTCAAAAAAAAAAAAAAAGAAAGAAAGAAAGATACTTTGAATTATCTGAAAGAGAATCCCCAAAATTGTATAAGCTTCAGGCCAGGATCCACTCCTATATGGCACAGAGCTCTGAAAAGCACCAGGCAAGGAGACTAGAGTTCCTGGGTTCCACATGGCACTACTCTGGCCCAGATGGGCATCATGGCCCTGGCCCTGCTTTACTTACTCATGGTAGGATTGGGAGGGTGAATGACAGGGTTAAAATTACAAATGTTAAATGTGTTGAAATGTGAACAAATATAAATAAGTAATATTCCTCAGATTTCCTATCTGTGATGTGGGACAATCATCACTGCTTCTCATGACTGTTGAAGATAACATTAAAAAATATGTACTCAGAGCAGGGGTCCTCAAAGTGCGGCCCACAGAGGACATTTATCCAGCCCATTGGGTGTTTTTGCCGCTGCTGCCTGTCCTGCTTAGCAGCCGACTGGTCCCAGGCCTGTAGTCCAGCCCGCCAATGGTCTGAGGGACAGTGAACTGACCCCCTGTTTAAAAAGTTTGAGGACCCCTGCCCCAGAGCATCTTCCTGTTTCATTTTCCTCTGCTACAACTTTCTCTTCTCCTTTCTCTGACTCCCAGTTCCCTTAAATTCCAGCCACAGGACCAGGCTTTGGTCATTTTCTTTTGCTTTTCTCTATATTTGTTCATGGCTCCTACTATTTATAAAGTCTATCTTTGCCTTGAAAAAAATCCTTATCCAAAAGGCCCAGGCCTGCCAGCCCTCCCACCCCAGTGATGACCTCCCTTTGCACTGTTTCTTATTGGTCTTGCAGAAGGAGGCACTGAGGCCTGATGTGGTCCCATAGCTGAGTTCTGGAGGCAACAGGAGTGATCTCTAGGTGTGTCTTGATCTTCCACATCCCGGGCCTCCTCGTGTTAGATCATAGATATGCGGTTCTTGATGTACACATGGTAGGGGTCACTTTGCTTGTCCACTTTGCGGGAGCGAGTGTATCCCAGGACGAGGCTGCCCACAGTGACAGCAAACAGGAACATGACAAAGAGAATGTACATGTAGGAGTTGTCATCGCGGCCAGGTAGTCTGGCCTGCCGTTCCTCAGTCTGATTGTCTGGCCCTGGCCCTGGCCCTGGCTCTGGTACTGTCCCCGGACGACAGAGCAAATTGTTATGAAGAGTGGCATTCAGAGCCTTCAGCACAGCATGCAGGCTCTCGTACCAGGTCTCAGTCCTATTGGTGGTCTCCATAGGGACTGAGGTGGGGGAAAGATCGGAGGATGCTGTGGTGGGGAGGGAAAAGAAAGAGGGGATGGCTTCTGTTACCTGCAGCTTGAATGTCCTCCCCACTCCTCAGGTCCCAGCTCAAATGCCAGTGTCATAGTTATTCTACTTTTTTTTTTTTTTTTGAGACAGAGCCTCAAGCTGTCGCCCTAGGTACAGTGCTGTGACATCACAGCTCACAGCAACCTTCAACTCCTGGGCTCAAGTGATTCTCCTGCCTCAGCCTGCTAAGTAGCTGGGACTACAGGTGCCCACCACAATGCCTGGCTTTTTTTTGGGTTGCAGTCGTCATTGTTGTTTGGTGGGCCTGCGCTGGATTTGAACCCACCAGCTCAGGTGTATGTGGCTGGTGCCTTAAGTCGCTTGAGCCACAGATGCCGAGCCTGTTATTCTAACTTCTTGTGTACTTGTTTGTTTTCTCCACTAGACCACAAGCTCAATGAAGGCAAGGATATGTCTGTTTTACTCGAGCACTTATGAGAGCCCTCAACAGGTACTCAATAAACACGTGTAGAATAAAGCCTTCCCTGATCATTGTAATCCACATTCATCTCTCCTTTCTTTGGATTCTATAAGTCACTGAACTTTAAGTTAGAAGGACCTTAGGAATTACTTAACTTGATTCCTTCAATTTTACACAAGAAACTGAGACCCAGAGAGATATACCAGATTACACGGTATAGTACAGGTACAGCCAAGATAGAAAACACTGTTCTTCCATGGTCAGCTCAAAGTTCCTCCTGCTTCACCAGCTCTTGGCAAGACTGTGCAGCACCATTAGAAGATATTCATCTGAACTCTCCTTCAGGCTCGGCACCTGTGGCTCAAACAGCTAAGGTGCCAGCCACATACACCTGAGCTGGTGGGTTCGAATCCAGCCCGGACCCACCAAACAACAATGACGGCTGCAACCAAAAAATAGCTGGGTGTTGTGGCGGGTGCCTGTAGTCCCAGCTACTTGGGAGGCGGAGGCAGGAGACTCGTTTGAGCCCAGGAGTTGGAGGTAGCTGTGAGCTGTGATGCCACAGCACTCTACCCAGGGGGACAGCTTGAGGCTCTGTCTCAAAAAAAAAAAAAAAGAACTCTCCTTCAACATGGTTCTTTTTATGGACTCCACAGACACCATTTATAAGATACTTGGAGATGGCTTAGTTTTCACCCTACGTAGAGGCCAGAAGCTAGATCATTTGGCCTCTCAAGTATCCTATGTCCTAAACATTCCAGGTATTCCTAGCTATTTGAGGAAATTCTGTTGGAAGGAAGGTGGCCTGGGGAACAGAGAGAGGGTGGTGACCACTGCAGGCACTGGACAGGAGAAGAACAGCCTGGGCTTAGGGTGTGAAAAGGGTGGTCAGTCTGGTTTGGGGTTTACCTGATGCAGAAAGAAAAGCCACAGGCACCTCAACTATCTATCCTGCCTTCAAAACAAAGCCACTATACATCTAACTTATAACAGGTAATAATGAATGTTCTTTTTCCTTCCTCTCAGAGTGCCTTAGTCTATAATAATAAAAAAAAAGCTAATCTGACACAAACTTGCATCTTTGCTTTTTAAAAACCATACATCATTCCCTTTAAACAAGGCTCCACACTTACTTCCTTCAGGAAGTGTCCATCCAGCTCTCCCCGCCCCTCAACCATCCTCCGCAAACTTTATCACTGCAGCCTTCCCGTACTCCAGCACTTACGTGTAATGCAATGTGTGGCTGTCCTCTTGCTTGTGCTAAGGATATCATTAAACCACATAGTTCTGGTCAGCGGGGCTTTGTCTCTCCCCCAAGTCTAGGGGACTGCACTGAGACTGGCCGGTGTTCTGTTCTTAGGGGACTGCCCTAAGACTGGACAGGGGCCTGCCTAAGACTGAGTAGGTGTTCTCCTTCTCTCAACAGACTCCAGGAAAGATGTCCACTTTCAGGACTTCTCTATAGGCCAAGCATTCACATTTCACTCACTAGTTCCTAAGTCCTCCATCTAGTTACAACTGTCAACAAACCAAAATTAACAAGCGTGATTATTAACATCTCTCCATACATCTCTCTACCAGAAAAAATGGTAGTTCTGACCATGATAAACATTCATGAATAAAACTAGGTGTGGTGGCTCACGCCTGTAATCCCAGCACTTTGGGAATCCAAAGCAGGAGAATTGCTTGAGCCCAGAAGTTCAAGGCCAGTTTGGGCAACATAGCAAGACCCCATCTGTAAAAAATATAATAATTATTTTTTTTAAAATACCTTGGTGTGGTAGTGTGTACCTGTAGGCCCAGCTACTTGGGAAACTGAGGCAGGTGGATCACTTGAGCCCAGAAGGTCAAGGCTACGGTGAGCTGGAAACTGAGGCAGGTGGATCACTTGAGCCCAGAAGGTCAAGGCTACGGTGAGCTGGGATCATGCCTCTGTACTCCAGCTTCAGCCTGGACAACAGAACAAGACCCTATCTCTGGCTCGGCGCCTGTGACTCAAGCGGCTAAGGCGCCAGCCACATACACCTAAGGTGGCAGGTTCGAATCCAGCCCGGACCGCCAAACAACAATAATGGCTGCAACCAAAAAATAGCCAGGCGTTGTGGCGGGTGCCTGTGGTCCCAGCTACTTGGGAGGCTGAGGCAGGAGACTCGCTTGAGCCCAGGAGTTGGAGGTTGCTGTGAGCTGTAATGCAACGGCACTCTACCCAGGGGGACAGCTTGAGGCTCTGTCAAAAAAAAAAACAAAAAAACCTTTTTATTTGGAAATAATTATACACTCTTAGGTTGCAAAAACAGTACAGAGAGGACCCAGGTTAACTCCACCCAGTTTCTTCTAATGGTGACCACATCTTACATAACCACAGCACCATATCACAACCAGGAAGGGGACACTGGTAAAGTGTGCGTGCATATGGTTCTGTAGGTTTTTCCCCCCAAGGTTGCCAGATTTAGCAAATAAAAATACAGGACACTCAGTTAAATCTTGTTTTTAGTATAGGTAGATCCCATGCAGTATTTGGGGGCCTTCTTATACTTTAAAAATAGGTTGGGTACCATGGTTCACACCTGTCTGTAATCCTAGAACTTTGGGAAGATTGCTTGAATCCAGGAGTTCAAGACCATCCTGACCAAGAGTGATACCCCATCTCTACAAAAAGTAGAAAAATTGGCCCAGGCGTGGTAGTGTGTGCCTGTAGTCCCAGCTACTTGGGATGCTGAGGCAGGAGGACTCCTTGAGCACCGGAGTTTGTTGTGAGCTAAGAAGATGCCACTGCACTCTAGCCCAAGCAACAGAGTAAAACTGTTTCAAAAAAACAAAAACAAGAATTATTCCTTGTTTGTCTTAAATTCAAATTCAACTAGGCATCCTGAATTTCATCTGGTAACCCTAATTTTATCATGTGTGGGGTCTCAACTGCTACCATCATCAAAATATAGAACTATCCATCTCCATAAAGATGTGTTACTCCTTATAGTTACACCCATTCCTCCCCCATCAACCCCAGCCCTTGGCAACCATTAAACTATTCTCCATTTCTGTAATTTTGTCATTTTTTTTTCACTCAATGCCTGCCTCTAACTCAAGAGGGTTTACAAGATAAGATAAGGTCCATCCAAACTGTTGCATCTATGTGCCAATAGTTTGTTCCTTTTTACTGCTAGGTGATATCCCATGAAGGCTCTTTTTCATGAGGAACAATTACTTTTAAAAACTTCTTTCATTCATTACTTACTATATACACACTACATGTCAGGCACTGAAGATTATAGCCCCAAAGTAAAAATGATTACATGCCATTACCCTTTGGGTTAGTCTAAGTTGAAAAATACTGATACTCTTCTTTTTTTTTTCTTTTTTGAGACAGAGCCTCACTCTGTCACTCTGGGTAGAGTGCCATGGTGTCATAGCTCACAGAAACCTTAAACTCTTGGGCTCAAGTGATCCTCTTGCCTCAGCTAAAACTATAGGCTCCCACCACAACACCCAGTTCGTTTTTCTATTTTTAGTAGAGGTGGGGTTCTCATTCTTGCTCAAGCTGGTCTCAAACTCCTGAGCTCGACCAATCCACCCACCTCAGCCTCCCAGAGTGCTAGGATTATAGGCATGAGCCACCGCGCTAGGCCTGAGACTTCTTGTAGAACCTAATACAGGAGTGAATCTGGTGCTAGGAGGGGAGGACAGAGGACTGTGGTACTTCCCTCTGGAGATGCTAGTGAAGGCTTTATGAGGAGCTAGGGATGGCAGGATGTGTGATGCATGGAACATGGGGTGTGAGAGAAAGAAGGTGCCAAGGATGATGCCAGGGGTTTCAGCCTGAAACTGGAAGGCCCACCGAGTTGTCATATACTTAGGAAAAATGCGGATGGAACAGGCATGGGAACAGTGAGTTCAGATTACGTGCAAACAATTGGATATATGAGATTATATGTGGGTCAGAAGAGATGTCTGAGCTAGAGATTTGCAAACTTGGGAGTTGTCAGGTGTAGCCACGAGATTGAAGAAGGTCAACAAGGGAGTGAGCCTGAGGTACTGCATTCAAAGATGGGGAAATGTGGAAGAGCCAGAAGAGGAAATGCAGAGGAGTGGTCAGTGAGGGTATGTCTTGGAAGCCAAGTGAAGATGGAGTTTCCAGCAGAGAGAGAGGCTGTCAATGTGAGAAGGATGATGAGGACTGAAAACCGACCATTGGGTTCAGCTTTGTAGAGGTTGTTTTTCACTTTGTTAAGAAATATTTTGGGCTTGGTGCCTGTAGCTCAAGTGGCTAAGGCACTAGCCACATACAACAGAGCTGGCAGATTTAAATCCAGCCCAGGCCCACCAAATGACAAAGACAACTACAACCAAAAAATAGCCAGGCATTGTGGCGGGCACCTGCAGTCCCAGCTACTTGGGAGGCTGAGGCAAGAGAATCGCTTAAGCCCAAGAGTTGGAGGTTGCTGTGAGCTGTGACGCCACAGCACTCTACCCAGGCTGACAGCTTAAGGCTTTGTCTCAAAAAAGAAGAAAAAGAAAAATTGGGGGGGGGGAATGACTGAGTGAGGTGAAAAATCTAACTCAAGAGGGTTTACAAGAGAACAGGAGAAGTGGAACTGGAGACAATTTGTGTAGGGTAGGGGTGGGAAACCTGTGTCCCTTTGGGTCCTTAAGTGCAGCCTTTGAATCCAAATTTTTTTTTTTTTTTTTTTTTTTTTTTGACCGTGCCTCAAGCTGTCCCCCTGGGTAGAGTGCTATGGCATTACAGCTCACAGCAACCTCCAACTCCTGGGCTTAAGCGAGTCTCCTGCCTCAGCCTCCCAAGTAGCTGGGACCACAGGCGCCCGCCACAACGCCCGGCTATTTT
>CAUYTI010079877.1:0-12154 GCA_963575145.1 Galago senegalensis
AGAGTTATAGGAAATACCTGTAATGGAACACCTTGGTGAAAAGGGCATGGAGAGAAATTTGGTTCTAACAAGCATGAGTGAGCTTGTGAGATGAGAGCATTGGTGAATTGGCAGTCTCTACACCTATGGTGCTGAGAAGCATGAGCTCAGCCTTATATTAGGCTGGAGGAGAAGGCAGTCGGGAACATGCACTCTATCATGGATCCACTTACTGTCTCCTCTCCTGCCTGCAGAACGCTAGCATGGCGTCTCTGCTGAAGATTACCAAGCTCTGCTAAAGACTAAGAGCTATCTGTTCTAAGAAAACCTTTACTCTCTCTAAGATACTCTGTCTGTCTGTCTCTCTCTCTCTCTCTCTCTCTCTAGCTAAAGTAGCTAGCCCTCAAGCACCTACGAGAAACTGTTCCTGAGCAAGGTAGCTTAGTGGTCTGCGTCCAGAACCTACCTAAGCTGGGCCTGAGACCTGGCCAGTCCTGGGCCCT
This sequence comes from Galago senegalensis, assembly GCA_963575145.1. NCBI lineage: Eukaryota > Metazoa > Chordata > Mammalia > Primates > Galagidae > Galago > Galago senegalensis. The sequence continues at coordinate 483 of CAUYTI010079877.1, forward strand.
GACAGTTTTGTCATATCAACATATATTAGTAAAAATCTTTAAGCATGATGGTATTCTCGTGGCATGAATTCAGATTTTCCTATCATCACAATAAGGAATATTTCCTGCCGAATCATTTGGCTGGACTCTTGCTGATCCAGACTTCTGTTTTTCCCTTTAAGCTGAGTAAGACCCAGGCTACTGCAGTCTTAAATGGCATTGCCAAACAGTGAGGCATTGATTCAGGTTCGCATGCACCAGTAGAATGTTTATTTATCTTCCCTAGCTTCTTCCTTTGGGCCTTTTTCTGACAATACTTTTGGGAACTGGTCACATAGTAACAGATATAATTGATTAGGGAGGCTCCCTCCCCCTGCTTGTACACATAGCTTTAAAAATCAAGCTTTAATTTTTGCAGAGGTTTATCGATAGTATCCGCTCCGACAGCCCCAGTCTCCCTACAAGAACTGTGAGGGGGTGAAATGGACTTAGTAATGCCTTTGACTTTCATTACTCAGCCAGATTGTGGAGTCTATCAATTATCCCAGCATTGACAGTCAGGTGAATTAATTGGTGTATTTGACAAGGACAGCTATTACCCTATGTTGTTCTGACAGCTGGTTTTGATATTGGGAATTTGTCAACCTCCCCTTCACGGGAGTAGTGGGAGGGATGGATGAGTGACTCAGGAGAGGACATTCAGAATTCTCTCCCCACCCCCAGCAGGGGCAGATAGCCCTCATCCTGATTAGAATGACAGACGTTCTCAGCTGATCATCCCAACACACAACACACGTCAAACCTTCCCAGTACACAACCTCCACTGAGTGGGACTGACAAAATGAGAAAAGGACCCCAAAAAGTTAAGGAGGAGGAAACATTTTCCTAACGACTTTAAGTGCTTGGTTATATTCACTGTGATCTACTTTTCTGGGTTTGTTCTTCTGAGACAAGTGGATTTTCTGTCCTGATCAATAGGTAAAGTGGCTTCAGCTGGCGGTCATACCTGTGGCAGCCTCTGGCAGCTTTATTTGAGAAGGTTTTTGAAGCATGGAGACACAATAACTCTTAAAGCTTTAAAATTCATATTCTAAAAAACCTTCTGCACTTTCTACATCACCTTTTTGGAATTCTCCTAACTGACTTGGGCTAATGAAAAAAAAAAAGGAAAAGCAGCAGGATTGCTCCTGACTTTCTGTGCGACTGAAGAAGTTACACTCCTTTTCTAGAGTTCTACAACTTGCCTGAAAATGGGGAAAGTAGCTGTTCTACTCAAATACAAAGGATAAGGGAGGCAGTGAGACTGGGGTAGAAACTTGAAGTCTTCGGAAGAACAGGCACAGTTAACCCAAGTCATCACTCGCACATTTCTCCTGGGTTTTTTGCTGGGTAAGAAAGAAGAACCAAAGTGCTGATTTCATTGGGACGCTGTAAGGCCAGGTGTTAATCACGCCATGCTACAGTCATTTCGTGGAACTGGTCTCGGACATTAATGCTGACCATGTGAGTTAACAACTCAGTAGGTCTGCGATTGTCCAGGGTTGAGCAAGAAGTGCTGAGCAGTAAATGTAATCCACAATCCATAAAATTAAGCCTGGTGGAGAAATGCAGTTTAAGGACATTTAAAACAGTTAAGTGAGAGGAAAAGCAAAACTGATGTTCAGTTACATTTTCTGGGTGGCATGTTGGACTCATGGTGTGGAAGTGACCCCTTGAAAAGGTTAATGTCAAAGCAACTGCCTCCACCATAAGTGAGAAGCTGAGCCTTTCCCTTAGGACGTGATTAGGTCTTTGGGAAGCTTGTAGAGGGGTTTCTGGAAACTCTCTGCTGTGGATTCCCTCTCAACTGCTGAACACACCCTGCCATTAATCTTCCTCCCGAGCTCTCAGTTCCTGTTCATAAAACGATTGTTGCTTCTTGTTTTCTGCCCTCATTATACCCACTTCTCTCAATCCCTTCCCTGAGATTCTACTGTGAAAGCCGAGTTGGAGGCAGGAGGGGTGGGTGGTATGAGGGTACAACAGACAGGCAGAAGCAGACGCTCCACCTCGTGGTGTATCTGAGAGCTCACTCACCAGCCTTCCAAGCTTGGGCCCACCAGACAATGGACGTGCCAAATGGGCACACAGCCTCCACGTAGGCGGCACCACTGTCGTGGAACTCACTGCTCCCCAATGCCTTCCCCCGGCATCTTTGGAAGTCTCTGAATATTAAAGTATCTCTATTAAACTGACCTGAAATCTGTCCTATAATTCCCACCATTAGTTAAAATTCTAGCCTTGTGATGTCATATAAAACAAACGCAACCCTCTCTGTAGAATAGAGCCTTGAGCATAGCTAACCCAGGCCTCATAAGCGGGATGAGTGCAAATTTTGTGAGACCTGAAATGTATACAATCCAAGAGACTCTCTTTAAGGAAAACTGCTATAAAATTACTAGTTCCAAAGTAATTTTATTTGAAATTTTAAAAATCATAATAAACTATGCCTTTTTATAAAGCTGACAATAATCCAAACATCAGGAAAGCTAAAGAGTAGTGCCTACAGCCCCAGCCTTGTACCTTTGTGAGATGATTGATGAGGGGTAAGCCAGCACAGTGAAAAGATCATGTTAATCATAGTTTTATTAATTTATTGCCCAACACATCTTTGTTACTTTTTTATTTCCTAAATTTTGGGGGGAAAGCTCTTTGACACTGATTTTATAGTATTATTTCTTTAATAAAAAAGATAATTCAGCCTTTCTTCTATCACTAAAATTTATCTATTACTTTTGACGGTTTAGAATTTTCTTTTTTAGTTATACCAGTTGTGATGGGGGAATATCCAGGAGTCTTCAGTACTGTTGTTGAATTGGGAGAAACTCCCCAAATTGGTTTACTGGGTTTCTTTTTATAGGACCTTGAAGACTTAGAAGAATTTTTCGTAGACCAGCTTCTGGCTCTAAACATTTCATGCTTTGCTTCTCTACACCACTCATAAACCTCTGAGGCCAGGTACTATGTGACACTTTGATAGTGCCTATAGCCCCAGCCTTGTGTCGTCATGACATGACTGAGGATGGGTAAGCCAGCACAGTGAAAGAAAGATGCCTAAAAGTCATTTTCACCCCAGAACACCTAAACATAATTAACTGCATACCAAAGTGAGTGCAAATCACAAAATACACCTCACCACACTCAAGTGAAATGAATCCCACCTCAGCTTCTCCTTAGCAAGAACTGAAAATGCCCAGGGCTGCCCTTGACATAAAGGGCATGTGAGAGAGGCAAAGCCCAAGCCTAACCCACAAAGGGTATGTGAGAGAGAAGGTGGCCTTAATCAACCATAGTTACAGTATCATTCTTTTGCAATTGTCATTAAAACTGAGCACCATGTGAACGAGTTGTTGGCCCTCTCACTAAGTCTCAGGAGGGGCTCTGCAAGCGAGGGTCCCTGAATCTTAGGCTCTGCAAACTTCACCAAAACCTACCGGTGCCTCGGAATCCTCAAAGGAGAAATAATCCTCCCCGGACAGAGACTTGACTTCCCCTAAGATTGGCCCTTCAGATCAGTGAGGAGGGAGAAAATGAGGAGCATGAGACAGGTACAGGAAGTGGCCAATCACACACCCTTTGGTAGCCGTAGCTCTTGAACATGGCACAAAGCATAAGCATTGTTTTTTTTTGTCTGGTTGGTTTTTTTTTTTTTTTTTGCATAACATGCATTTATGGGCAATCTGAGTGATACTTTTGGAGCTGTTGTATTGTCTTGCAGTAAACGTCTGTGTATTCCCAAGGCATTAGCTACAGAATGGTAAAACTGGCATTAAATTGAACTTTATACAGCCGGAATCACGATGGTTTGGGGAATCAGTTTTACTTAGGAGGGAAACATTTGTGTGCCAGTCACGTGACGTTTCTATGACACATATAACCATTTACCTTCTCGTTCCTTGACTACGGCATGAGGAGGAAAAGGCTAGATAGAATTCACACCTGATGAATGGATGATACGGCTTCTCTCTTTTTGTACTTAATGTTTACTGGTCCATATCGTTTGTTCATTTCTTTTAAAAAATTATTTGTATTTTATATAATATTTTCCCAGCTAGTCTTCAAGTTTCTCAGGAAGAGGATTGTGTTCTCCCCTTGAACAAATTCTTGTGCCCTCAGAATTTTTAATTTACCTCCTGTAAAGCAGGCATCAAGCAATATTATTAATAAGCTTTTACATCATTGAGATTAGTCCCAACTTTCTTCCTCTCCAGATTTTCCTTTCTTCCCTTACTTTTTTTCTGCTTCCTCTATCCTTCTCTGTCCTCCTTCTGTAATCCATCCTTCTGTCTTTTTTTCTCTTAATTCTACCTACGGGCTTTGGAAACAGAAGCAGTTTGAATTCTGGCTCTGCCACTGACTTACTGGCTCCGTGGTTTTGAGCGAAAGACTTAACTACGCTGACCTGCATTCCTGCACCATAAAACAGGACTAAGATGTCCTCTCAAAATCATTGCGTTATGCTGCAGTTTTATTGCAAATATTTTGCAAATGCCTCCTTCCCTTTACTACCCTGGAATGAAATTCACAAATGACATAACTTATATACACACATAATAAAAAAGCAATATAATAGGTATGTGATATAAAGATGGTATAAAAGGAAAGTAAGTAAAAATAACTTATAAATGCTCAGGCACTGTTATGCTAGGTGGTATAATGAAGGGGTCCAATGTTTGCACCTACCTTTTTTACCATAAACGTGACAGGTACAAATACAGACCAGTACCAGTATGTTATATTCACGTTCAAGTACCACAGAGCACAAAATAAAGTGCCATCTCCTGTCAGTTTATGGAAAGTTGTAGGTATATAAAAACTATGCAAAACATGCTTTGTAAGTACAGTTAAGTCAGGTTCTAAGGTTAAGATAATTATAAACAAGCTTTCACCTCTGTGATTATTCAGATAGGCCCTTTGAAAATCATGTAGGATGTAGGACAATTCCTCCTCACATGGAAATGTTCCCACACAGTGCAGTTTATCTTGTATAAGGGATCCATGGTCCCCACCTCCAACTGGGTGTCCAACAAGTCAGTTCAATTCTGACACCGAGTATCTGGAGTTAGGATGGACCCCACAAGACTCCCCACAAATGGGATACCCAAGCTACCCACAGCTCTGACCAAGCAGCTACAAATTTGGGGCTTGGCATGCTCATCTCTAGGGTTGATAATTCACTAGAACAAACCACAGAACTTAGGAAAGTGCTAGACTTGCTATTACAAATTTGTTGTATAAGATATAATTCAGAAACAGCCAATGAAAGACATTCATAGGGCCAGGTTTGGGGTACGAAGGAGGAAAGTACAGAGGTTTTTATGCCCTCCATGGCAAGCCCCCCTCCCAGTACGTTGATGTAGTTATTTACTAACTAGGAAGCTCGCCATACACTATTGTTTAGCGGTTTTTATGAAGATTTCCTAACACAGTTGTGATTGGTTAAATCATTGGCCATCAAGTCCAGCCTTCCTTTCTTCCCCAGAGGTGAGGGAGGGCTGCTGGAGGAGGGGCATCTTTTTGATGACCAGCTTCTGCCCTGAAGATGTCTATCCCCACCCTCTCACGTGAAGAAACATCTCTTTAACATATAAAATGCAGTTATCATTCAGAAAATTTCAAAAGTCTTAGAAGCTCTGTACCAGGAACAGCAGACGAAACCCAAATATTTTTTTATCATATAACACACTTCCCCATCAATGCCAGTAGACCTCTTCAGTTTTTATGACAACAATTTCCAAAATGCTGCTTGGAAGTGATATTCCCTTGACTGAGAGCCGCCAAAACAGTAAATCTCTAAGTAGCTAGTTCAGTGCTCAGATTACAGCAGAGGTGCTGTCAATGTTAGTTGCCTTTTCTTTCTCCCTTCTGTCTTCTTGCCCTGCATCAGCTGCATGTGCCTCGAAGCTCTAAGGACTTCCTAAAGGCAGGAGGACAACTATTTTTCCAAATCATTCCACTGGGGAAAAGGCAATGAGAAAAACAAACATCAGTTAACTAGAAAAAAAAATCTATTCCCATCCCTTACTGGTTTTTTGTTTTTTTTTTTGGTTTTTTTTTTTTTTTTTTTTTTTTTTTTTGCTCTGCAAGACATCTGTACCCTATCAGTGTACACACCCTGCTAATTAACTTATTGGTAGATAGAAACTCCATCATGTTCAAATAATTTAGAAGCAGCTGCAAAAGGATTAAGGCAATAATCTTGGTTATGTTTGTTTCAAATGATATTGAAAACAAAGGTGACATCAGACTTCCCTGTGGGCTCCTGTTTCATTTCACAGGGAAATTGAAAAAAAAGGATTGCCTGTTAAGGAAAGAACACATTTGGCAACAGAAACCCCAAAGAGTACCTTTGTGGTACTGACAAGAGCCAGAGTAAGCTGAAGCTCCTGGTTCTCAGGAACATGTCTCTTGGGAATGACCACAAAACTTTTAATGTGGTGCTGGGGGCAGAAAGGGGCTTTGAGGAGATAAAATGATAATAAATTGGGTTAATTAAAATTCTTTCTGGAACTCATTGAGATGCTCTTATCTTCCAGTTCAGGGTGCATTATGGATGTTAACTCCTTTACCCTCATAACTTTTTTTGAAGTCCTTATAAAACAGACATGATAGTATTTCAAAAGACAAAGTACGTAAGAGGGCAAAGAGAACAATTGTAATGGACATACAGGTGAAGGGGCGAAAATCTCTCAGGTTATTTGCTCTTATAGAAGTAGTGGCATATTGATGAGATTATGTGTAAAAAACAGTATCAGATAAATCTTGATGTTTTCATCAAATGTCACTTAGCATTTGGCTTGGTGCCGATAGCTCAACCGGCTAAGGCGCCAGCCACGTACACCTAAGGTGGCGGGTTCGAATCCCCAGCCCGGACCCACCAAACAACTGACGGCTGCAACCAAAAAATAGCCGGGCGTTGTGGCGGGCGCCTGTGGTCCCAGCTACTTGGGAGGTGGAGGCAAGAGACTCGCTTGAGCCCAGGAGTTGGAGGTTGCTGTGAGCTGTAGCACTCTACCCAGGGGGACAGCTTGAGGCTCTGTCTCAAAAAAAAAAAAAAAAAGTCGAGAGTTATTGCTCTAGAGGAGAGACTCTTCAAAGGCAGAGAAACTGAAACTAGAAAAAAGGGAGCTGTAAATTTATAGCTAGTGAGCAGAGGGGGTCAGTAGAGGGGAAACTATTAAGAGAAGAGACATTAGGAGAGGGATTCCAGCCAAACTTGGCTGAACAATATTCTTGCTAAAGACAAGCAAGGGAACTTAGAGGATCAAGAGTGGTGAGCCACTACAGCTGGCAATTTTTTAAATTTTTTGTTTAAAAAATTTAAACAGAGACAGAGTCTTGCTGTATTGCCAGGGCTAGCCTCAAACTCCTGGCCTCAAGTGATCCTCTTGCCTTGGGATCTAAAAATGCTGGGATTACAGTTGTGAGCCACCTCACCCAGCCAACTGATATTTATTGAGTCTCAATAAATATGTGGGTGGAGCCAGGAGAGAGCCCTGAATGCATCTGGTGAGATGGAAAACCAACTACATGTCATTCAGAGAGACCTCTTCCCACAGTGTGCCTCATTTTGTCCTAGGCCAAAGTCTTAGTCTTGGTCTTGGAATTGATGCAGGCAGCCTTTCTGCAATTGACAAAAGAGGGGGAGGATGGTCCTGTCTGGAGGGTGGGGGGCAGGGCGCTAGTAGTGCAGTCACTATGATTCTTCCTATACTCTTGCGAGGTGCTATTTCTTGTCCCAACCTGGCCAGGAGTACTACCATGTTTGAGGAAAATGCTATTTATGAGCACCCACCTTTATTTTTTGAAACAGGGTTCCACTCTGTCGCCTTGGGTAGAGTGCTGTAGCGTCATCATACAGCAACCTCAAATTCTTGGGCTTAAGCAATCCTCTTGCCTCCGCACCCCCCCCCCCCAGTAGCTGGGACTACACATGTCTGCCACCATGCCTAGCTATTTTTTTTATATTTTTGGTAGAGGTGGGGTCTTGCTGTTGCTCAGGCTGGTCTAGAACTCCTGAGCTCAAGCAATCTGCCCACTTCAGCCTCCCAGAGTGCTGGGAATACAGGCCTGAGTTATTGCACTTAGCCTTATTAGTCCATTTTTTCAAAGTAGAAAACTGAGGCTCAGAGAGCAGTCACTTGGACAAAGTTATGCAGGGAATAAATGGCACTTATTTTGGACTCAGCTATCTGAAGTAGTAAACTGAGGCTCACAGGCACCATTTTGTTCTAATCCTGTAATTTTTCTGTTTATGAGGATTTTGTGCCATTTGCAAACATGTTTCGGCTAGGCTGCTGGCATTTCTCTATCAAAACACTCCTATTAGGTCAGGCAAGGTGGCTCTTGCCTGTAATCCTAGCCCTTGGGGAGGCTGAGGTGGGAGGATCCCTTGAGCTCAGAAGTTCAAGACCAGCCTGAACAAGAGGGTGACCCCATCTCTACTGAACATAAAAAAATTAAGCCAGGTGTTGTGGTGGGTTCTTGTAGTCCAGCTACTCAGAAGGCTGAGGCAAGAGAATCACTTAAGCCCAGGAGTTTGATGTTGCTGTGAGCTAGGCTGATGCCATGTCACTCTAGCCTAGACAACAGAGGGAGAGTCTGCCTCAAGATAGAAAAAAACAAAAAATAAAAACCCTAGTATTAATGAGCATTGGAATCATAAATGACACACCTCAAATTACAGTCGCTTAAATAAGATGGATATTTATTTCTTGCTCACATTCAAGATAGTCTAAGGCTCAAATGGTGCTGCATGATCAGAGAGCCAGGCTCCTTGTTGGCAAAAACCTCATTTTCCATAACTCCTCTGTGCAGTTTCCATTCCCAAGGTCACCGAATGGTCCAAGGTAGGTGCTCAATTCCAGCCTTCACGTTTGTTTCCAGCCAGCAGGAGGAGGGTGGAAAGAAGGAAGATGAGCATCCCTCTCTTTTTGAGGACCCTTACTAGAAGTGGCTTGATTCTTTCTTATATACCTTACTGGACAGAATGAGAAAGGAATTTCCTTCCTTTTAAAGGCTGAATAGGGCCGGGTGGGGTGGCTCACACCCGTACCTGGGAGGCCAAGGCCGGTGGATTGCCCGAGCTCACAGATTCAAGACCAGCCTGAGCCAGAGTGAGACTCTGTCTCTAAAAAATAGCTGGGCATTGGGCAGCGCCTGTGGCTCAATGAGGAGGGGACCAGCCCCATATACTGAGGGTGGCAGGTTCAAATCTGGCCCCAGCCAAAGTGCAACAGAAAAATAGCCGGGCATTGTGGTGGGCACCTGTAATCCCAGCTACTCGGGAGGCTGAGGCAGAATTGCCTAAGTCCGGGAGTTGGAGGTTGCTGTGAGCTGTGTGATGCCACAGCACTCTACTGAGGGTGATAAAGTGAGATTCTGTCTCTACAAAACAAAACAAAACAAAACAAAAAATAGCTGGGCATTGTGGCGGGCTCCTGTAGTCCCAGCTACTTAGGAGGCTGAGTCAAGAGAATCATTTGAACCCAGGAGTTTGAGTTGCTGTGAGCTTAGACGCCACAGCACTCTACCAAGGGTGACCAAGTGAAACTCTTGTCTCATGTGAAAAAAAAAAGGCTGAATAATGTCCCATTGTATGCATTTACCACAGTTTGGTTATCCATTAATCTGTAGATGGAAACTTGGGCTGCTTCCACATACTAGCTTATTGTGAAGAATGTTGCTATGAACATGAGTGTAGATATCTCTTTGAGACCCTGGTTCAGATTCTATTGAGTTTATAAAAAACAATGATCCTTTTTTATGGAAAACAGGCACAGGAGAATGCCTGCTCCACCATGTGCGTGGTATACGTGTGCACATGTACAATGTGTCCACATTTTATTATGGATCACAGGGCTGGGTCTGCAGTGTTTGGGGCAAGACATTTAACTGTCACCATAAACCAGATCCCCTCCTACTACCCTAGTCATATCTCTGATCCTTTGGTTTGATTTATTGGGGAAATAAAAAGAGATTTTTAAGTTGTACGTTGCCAAAATGAGTCAATCCCACCAACACCTGAGTTCCCCTGGATCTTATTTCTGTTGGCAGAATTCACATCCCCACTTAACTTACTGTGTTCCCGTTGTCCTCTGGGAACCCAGCAGCGCTTGTCACACCTGTTTTAGTGTAGAGTAAACTGAGGCTCAAAGTCAGGTGAAAACCCGTGCCCTTCATTATTTTGACAAGTATTGATCAGGCTGGGTCCAGCGGCTCACATCTATAATCCTAGCACTTTGGGAGGCTGAGGCAGGTGAATTGCTTGGGTTTAGGATTCCCAGACCAGCTTGAGCAAGAGTGAGACCCTATCTCTACTAAAAATAGAAAAATTAGCCAGGTGTTGTGGCAGGCACCTGTAGTTCCAGCTACTCAGGAGGCTGAGGCAAAAGAGTCTCTTGAGCCCAAGAGTTTGAGGTTGCTGTGACGCCACAGCACTCTACCTAGGGGGACAAAGTGAGACTGTCTCAAAAAAACAAACAAAAAAACAAGTATGGATCAAGTGCCCACATGATCAATGCTCACAACAGTGACAAAATAGAATCCCTTGCTTTCCTGGAACTGACACCCAGGAAAAAGGGGTGGAGAAGTAACCAAATAAGTAAACCATGTAGTATTCTAGGTGTTACATGCTATGGGGGGAAAAAAAAGAGTTGGGCAAGAGAGCATTATAATTTAAAATATGTGTACAGACAGTCCCCAGTTACAAATGAGATAGGTTCTGTAGGTTTGTTCTTTTTTTTTTTTTTTCTTTTTTTAAGACAGCCTCAAGCTGTTGCCCTGGGTAGAGTGCCATGCCTTCACAGCTCACAGCAACCTTAAACTCCTGGGCTTAAGCAATTCTTTTGCCTCAGCCTCCCAAGTAGCTGGGACTACAGGCACCCGCCACAATGTGCAGCTATTTTTTTTTTTAGGTGTAGTTGTTATTGTTGTTTGGCAGGCTCCGGCTGGATTCAAACCCACCAGCTCTGGTGTATGTGGCTGGCGCCTTAGCTACTTAAGCTATAGGTGCCGCCTGTAGGTTTGTTCTTAAGTTGAATTTGTATGTAAATTGGAATAGGCATATTGACCCCTTTACCTGTCATTGTCCTTGTTCATAAGTGCGAGTTGTACATAAGTGATGGTGTGTTCTTTGGAGCCTCTGATCGGAGACGCAGGGGAAAGAACTGCAGACGGAATGATAATCAAAGGGAGGCCGAGGCTCGCTCTGGTCGGTGCCTGGCTAAACTTTACTGATTACCTTATATACTTTCAAACATTCAGTAAGAATTTAACACATATACAAAGAAGTGAAGTAACATTAGGCAGCTACCATTTAAGATTACAATTTAGTGTGAAGGTTGAGGAACACATATACAATTGATTTTGTTTAGAGTAAAAACATAAGGGGCTCGGCGCCTATAGCTCAACCGGCTAAGGAGCCAGCCATGTACACCTAAGGTGGCGGGTTCGAATCCCCAGCCCGGACCCGCCAAACAACAATGATGGCTGCAACCAAAAAATAGCTGGGTGTTGTGGTGGGCGCCTGTGGTCCCAGCTACTTGGGAGGTGGAGGCAGGAGACTCGCTTGAGCCCAGGAGTTGGAGGTTGCTGTGAGCTGTAATGCCACGGCACTCTACCCAGGGGGACAGCTTGAGGCTCTGTCTCAAAAA
>CAUYTI010079880.1:0-14470 GCA_963575145.1 Galago senegalensis
GCCTGTGGTCCCAGCTACTTGGGAGGCGGAGGCAAGAGACTCGCTTGAGCCCAGGAGTTGGAGGTTGCTGTGAGCTGTAATGCCACGGCACTCTACCCAGGGGGACGGCTTGAGGCTCTGTCTCAAAAAAAAAAAAAAAAAGGGGTTTTTGCCACCATTCTCTCCCTTAATCTTTACAACCCAGACGGGCATGCCCCTCCTCTTCAGTGGAGGAACCTCAGGCCCAAAGGACAGTGACTTCCCGAAGGTCATCTGGCCCCCTGACTCCCAGAAGGCCCTTTGCTTTGTGGTCTTGCCTTTCCAGGCTTGAATCTGAAGTTGGAGACCAAAGCCTTTAGTAAGAGCAAGATGAACCCAGGTATTCCCCCCACCCAGCCCCATGGGCCCACTGTTCTAAGCCAAGGGAGAAGGACATTGATTTCAGTAGGAAAAGCCTGAAGACCAGGCTCTCTTCCATTCTGCCCCAGCCATCTTTGTGACTGAAGGTGGCTTTAGGCCCTGCTCCAGGCTCATCATATGTGAGACAGGAGGAACCCTACCTCACCAGGTTGCTGTGAGAGCCCAGAGATAGGGTGTGCAAAAGCTTTACTAGCTGAAGGATGAACGTCACCTGCAGGGCCTGGAAGTGGAAGTGGGGACTCTTCCTCTGAGCTGGCTGGGCCTTGCCCTGGAGACTCTGCTGCTCCCTCCCTCCCCCACCTGAGGGGGGGGGGCCTGAAGGCCATTTGCCCTCAGGGAATGATGCTCTTCTAGCCCCTAAGGCAGGTCCTCCTGACAGCTCATTTCCCAATCTGTTTGTTCTCTTCCTTAGGAGGGCCAGATCTACTGTGGCCTCACGAACTGCCCTGAACCAGGCTGCCCCTCTCCCCTCCCACTGCCTGACTCTTGCTGCCAGGCCTGCAAAGGTGAGTCTGTCCCCAGATCTGGCAGTGCCCACCCTCCCCTCCACTCCACGGACCTAGCCCTGGACTGTTAGAGCCAGGGAACCTCAGGGCACACGCAGCATATAGCAGACCATTCCTGCCTCCAGAGTGGTGGTGTAGGCAGGACCCCTCAGAAAGCAGAGCTGGTGGCAGAGACAGATGTGCCACTTATTTATTTATTTATTTATTTTAGAGATAGAGTCTCACTTTGTTGCCCTCAGTAGAGTGCCGTAGCATCATAGCTCACAGCAACCTCCAGCTTCTGGGCTTAGGCTATTCTCTTGCCTCAGCCTCCCGAGTAGCTGGGACCATAGGTGCCTGCCACAAAGCCCGACTATTCTTTTTGTTGCAGTTTGGCCGGAGCTGGGTTTGAACCCGCCACCCTCAGTATATGAGGCCGGCGCCCTACTCACTGAGCTACAAGCGCCACCCTACTTATTTTTTAAATTGAAATCCCAGGAAGCAGGAATGAGAGAAAGGGGAGTGAAGCAGGGAAGGTGAGAGAAGCAACACAAGACAATGTTTGGGAGCTAACAAAAAGTCAGCTCAAAATCCAGCATGACCTGTTGCTCTGAGTGGTCTTCTGCTTCTCAGGGAAGTCTAGGGGTTGGAGGGGATGAGGTAAGAACATATCCACCAGCTACCAACTAATGTCCACTGGTCAAAGGGCCTCCCCAAGGGTATTAATTCCTTGTTTTGCCATGCAGTAGGTGCTAGGTACCCCCCAAACAGGCAGGAATCAGGTAGGGTCAGAAGTGTGGATGGGGGAGAGGAATAGGAGGCGTGGCCATGAGGAGAGGCTGAGCTGAGGGGTGCTGCTGCAGTGTCTACAACAAGGACAAAGTCCCCGCAGTCAGAGGAGGCCAAGAGACCAGAAGTGGCACATGAGTAGTCCATACATATAGGTAAGGACCACGTCTCCTCCTGTCATCCTGTGGCAGAGCTGGGCACAGGGTCTCACTGGGACTCAGAACATGTCTGTCAAGCAGAATCTAGGTAGAATCTCTGTCTGAAACACAGAGGCCAACACATTGGCTAGTGAAGGGCAGACTGAGCTTCAGAAGAATGAAGTGGTAGAACTAAGGTAGTCAAGGAAAGCTTCCTGGAGGAGGCAGCACTCAGGCTGGGAAGTGCTCCACAGTGGAATGTGTCCCCAGATGATGGCATTTTAGAAGAGGCACTGGGCCAGGAGTTTCATCCTGATTCCTCCAGTAACTTCACATATTCCTCTCCCTCTCTGGGCCTCAGGTGTGCTGCGGGTACACGGAGGGGTTGGCTTTGGTGGTTTCTCAGTCTAGTTCTAGTGTTCTGGATCTCTGAATAAGAATGTCCAGTGACAGCCAGAGCCACTCAGGACTCCAGGAGTCTGCAGGGCTCCAAGGGCTCTGTGTGCTGCTTCCCCCAAGGAATCGGGGCTGGGAAAATTGTAGGTGTTCAAGCTGGGGGGCTGGAAGGTAAGGCCCTGGGAGTATATAGTGTAACTAGGCCTGGTGACTTCAAGCGTGCCAGGGTGGAGTATGCCCAGGAGACTGCAAAGGATAGGATTCTGGACCTTTGTGCCATCGATAGTGGGCACTGACGGTATGTATGGCCCTAGGTCTCAGAAAGGTGACTTTTAAATACGAACTAAACCAGATGCTCTGTTCCAGCCAATCATTTCAATCCTAATGGTGACCAAGAGGTCAGTGTGGGGAAACTGAAGCAGCAATCCAGTTGTAGGGACTTCATTAACCTAACAAGGATGAAGACAGGCTGTAATGAGAAGCAGAATAAACTCCACTGGGACAAAGGACCTGCTGTTACTCTGGGGCCACAGAAGTGGCACTAGGACTTGGGGAGGGGCAGAGCCTTTAGCTGGAGACCTCAGGGCTCTAGACAGCAAGGCTTCATAGCCTGAGGCTGACCCAACTTCCCTGAGTTTTCAGATGGGGCAAGTGAGAAATCAGCAGAAGAGGACACCACACAGTCACGCCGTGGGGTGGTGAGTGCACAGCTTTTCTGGCAGGGTAGGAGTTGGGGGTACCTACATCTCCATGGCTGGAGCAGGCCATGCCTGTTAGTGTATTCACTTCTCCTTCATCCCCTGGGGTCAGCTACGTTTGCCCCCCACTGTATTCCATCCCCTCTCCCTTGCCCCCCATCATGGTTACCATCTTGGCTGATGGGTAAGGACAGGCCTAGAAGAAAACAGGTTACCACATAGGGTAGGAGCAGGTCCCAGTCTTCCTCATTTCCCTCTTGGGGAATTTTTTGACACGATTCTGTCCAGAGCCTACATCTCTCCTTGTTTAGGTTGCTTCTGGGGAGCATGTTCCCCAGGTGAATGGCCTTTGACCTGGGCCCAACTTCCCACCCAGTTCCTGAAGTACTGGTTCTTTGTCTGGGGTTTATCTCTCTGTTCCCACCTCTATCTTGACCCTTCTCACTCTTGGTCAAGAGACAAGAGATGAGATGGGCTTATCTATTCAGTTCTGTCTGGTCTGAGAGGAGAGAGGCAGGAGAATGAACGGGCTTACATACTCACTGACTCAAGTCCTCACTGGGTCCTCTGCACTGTGTCTACAATGTGAGCAATTCCATCTCTTTTAGTCTGGGTTCCTTCCTACAGATTCCCCAAGGGTTTGAGCTCAACATCTTACCCTTCTCCTCTGCCAGCTCATCCTGCCTTCTTAGGCTGGACCTTCTCTGCTGGGGCCCTGAGCCATTCTACTCCCTGTCCTCACCTCTCCCCAGGAGAAAGTGTAAGTGAAGCCCACTTGGGCTTAATTCCAGGCCCTGATCAGCTACTTACTGATTTTCTGGGTGCCTGCACCAAGTCACCATTTGGAGGTTGGGTTGTTGGATTCCTTCTTAATCCACTCAGCAAGCGTTTCCTAGGAGCTCTGGGTACAGGCTCTGGGCCATTAAAGAACAGACTCAAAGACTGTACCAGGCAGGAATGGGCTATAGAAGGAATGTGAGTGATGCTGGGTCAGTGAGGGACAAAATAAGGTCCTTGCCCATGGTGTGGAGCCGCCTGCAGCACACACCTTTTGCTGTCACTGCCAGCTCTCCCAGGACCTGATCTGGAGGGGCAGGGGCTTAGGAAAGAGGACTGAGCTCCAGAGACCCTTTGTCTCTGGATGGGGCCTGCTCTTGGTCATGCCCCATGGGATTCTAGGACCTGGTGGGATGTTCAGAGGCTCAGCCTCTTGTCCCAGCTCCTCAGTCTTACCAAACAGTGAGGAATTTCCTGACTCCCATCCTCACTACATGCTCATCTTCTGTTTCTTAAATATTAGGTTCTCCGCATCCCTTATCAGTTACATTCCCCACATCAGGACCTCAGCAGCCTTTGCATATCCCATTGCCAAGGACCTCCCTGGTTCTGACAAGGCCTGAGTAGGACTCGGTGGAAGCTGATTTCCCAGTCACTATCCTAAGTTTTCAAAGATCCACGGTCTGTAAACATCTCATACTCACTTCAGATCTCCCTGGCCCTAGCCTGTGCCCCCTCTTCCTTGGTGTCACCCCTCGGCTTCTTGCTGCAGCCAGTCTTGCAGTCCTCTACCAGAAGTGGCCTGCCACACTCAGTGTTCTTCACCCTCCCTGCCTTCTGCAGAGACATTCTCAGGATCTATGTGTGGGTGATGGTGGGAGAAAGAGGGGTCCGGGCACCCCAGCCCCCACCGGCCTCAGCACCCCTCTGGGCTTCATCCCTCGCCACTTCCGACCAAAAGGGGCAGGCAGCACAACTGTCAAGATCGTCCTGAAGGAGAAGCATAAGAAAGGTGGGGACTGGACCTCTTCCAATCTCAGAGGCAGGCGCTGCATGCTCCCACTGACCCACCCTGCATCCTCCCATCAGCGGTTCCCTCATCCCAATTTGGCCATGAGGTTGTAGACTCAAAAGAGCATCAAATCTGAATGTGCCTTTAAAGGTCATCAGGTTCAACCACCCCCCCCCCATATAACAGACAAGACACTAAGGCTCAGAGTGTTGAGTTAGAGGCAGAGCCAGGACTGGAATAGCACAGCAATATTTTTTTGCTAGGAAATGGGGGAGACAGAACAGATGGGCAAAAAGTGGTCTCTGCCCTTGAGACCGTGTTAGGAGATACTGTAAATAAATTAATATTAGGCAATATGGAGGGAAAGTTTTTGACAAAGAAAGGAGGGAGCAGAGTTGGGCTATAGGAAGACAGGGGATGGAGTGGGGAAGGTGGCCCAAGGGGCAGCAACGGCTGCAAAAGGGGAACAGGGGGCTCACTGCAGAGCACCCCAGCTAGTGGGGAGGGAAAAGCTGTGGGGCTACCTAGTCCCAGCCCCCCTTTGTACTCAAGGGACCCAGAGGCAGAGAAGGGGAAAGGGTCCTGCTAGGGCTCAAAGGGCCAGATGGTGACAGAAATTTATCCCAGTTCCCGTCCTGCCAGGTCAGCACTCTCCTTGCTCCAGCAGAAGCACCCTGAGGGCAGGAGAGGACTCTCCCAACTCAGCAAGTTCCTGCTGGGCCCTTCTTAGCCCTAAGTGCAGAGGTGGGGGGATGTCAGTGATGAGGGACCCAGGACAGGTTTATACCCTCGCCTGTGCTTTGCTGGTAGTAGCTGGGCTAGACTGGTGGAGTGGGGGCCCCCAACAGCCTGCCCTACCCACTGCTGGACCAGAGGCTTTGAGCGGGCCTGAGGCACTGAGCCTCCTGCCTTCCTGCCATCCTCATTCCAGCCTGCGTGCATGGTGGGAAGACGTACTCCCATGGGGAGGTGTGGCACCCAGCCTTTCGCTCCTTCGGGCCCCTGCCCTGCATCCTATGCACTTGTCAGGATGGCCGCCAGGACTGCCAGCGCGTGAACTGCCCCACTGAGTACCCCTGCCGTCACCCTGAGAAAGTGGCTGGGAAGTGCTGCAAGATTTGCCCAGGTGTGAAGAGGTTCAGGGGTGGGGGCAGGCGGGCACTGGCCAGAGTGAGCCCTGGGTCTCTGTCTGTAAGGCCACAGACCCTTGGAATGTCTCAGACAGAAGGATGTGCACTCAGAGCCACAAATGAGGAGTATAGATGCATGACATGTTGGAAACACAGGAGTGGAAAAATGTCAGACTTGAAAAATAGTAAATTTATGGAACATCTGATGTTACAGTAATAGATTCAGAGGTTGTTGACAGAATCAAATAATGTTCTGGATTCCATGAAGTCATAAAATTTTAAAGTATTAGGACTTTCAGGAGGAATAGCCAATGTTTATTGAATACTTCATTAGCTTCTTGTCTCCCTTAGAGGATAAGGCAGACCCTGGCCACACTGAGATCAGTTCCACCAGATGTCCCAAGGCACCGGGCAGGGTCCTCGTCCACACATCAGTATCCCCCAGCCCAGACAACCTGCATCGCTTTGCCTTGGAGCATGAGACTTCTGACCAGGTGGAGATCTACCTCTGGAAGCTGGTAAAAGGTAGGCGTGGTTCACTCCCAGCTGGGTGTGCCTCTGGCCTGTCCTCCTGTCTGTGCTCCTGACCCTGCAGGGGCCTTAGGGATGTTTGATCAGCTACCCTGTCCACCCTTCCAGGTTTAAGAGTGATTCAAAGGAGAGAGAATGGTTCTGTCTCCTCTGACAGTTCTGATAAGCTCACTCTCTCTGAGATGCCAAGGTCTCAAAGTGCTCCCTCTCCCGGAGGGAAGACGCTGCTGCACCTTACAAGGAGTCTGGCAGGGTAACGCCTACCCTGAGGAAATACAGTGATGCCTGACCCTAGGATCTCAACACTGGGGAACAGAGATCTTTTCAGATAGGAGGTCCCTCACAGCAGGAGGGCCTTGAGGCTAGCTGGGTCAGCCTTTCCTAAGCAGTAGATTTTATCACTTCAAGGTAAGGTGACATCAAAACATATTTCTCATTCTGTGAGAAACTCACCTTATCTGCTCATATTATCAACTGATGGCCAAGAGAATTTTGTCGGTTTTGTGCCTATTATAAAACATAAATCCCCTGGGTAGAGTGAAACATTAAGCCACTATCCAAACTAAACTCATTCAGTGTGAGTTTTGGTCACTTTCCTCTATTGATGGGTTTGGCTGGGCAGGTGGGGGGGGGATGGAAGAGGGAATGATGGTAAGAATGATGACAATGACGGTAATAACAATAACCAAATGTGTGTAGCACTTTAGAATTTACAAAGTGCTTCCACGTTCACTACCTCATTTGATCCTCAGCGATCCTGAGAGTTAGGTATTATTATCCCCGTTTTACAGATGAGGAAACTGAGGCTCAGAGAGGTGAAGTACCTGGCCCAAGGCCACACAGCCAGTAAGTGGAGGACGGGAGCTAGAGCCCATGTCTTGTGACGTCAGATGCGGCTCTTTACCTGCTCTACTCCGCCCCCTGTCGTAGGAGAACTGGACGAAGAAAGTGGAGCTCTTCAGCCTGGAGAAGAGAAGACTCCGGGGCCAGGACTGCTGGCTTCATGGCTCCGAAAGGCCATATTCTAAGTGACCACAAGGGTCAGACAATAAGCAGGGGCTTTGGAATGAGGCAGACTTGGGTTCAAATACTGGCTCTGCTTATTTTTAGTTGTGTGGCCTCAGGCAATCATGTGACCTCTCTGGGCCTTAGTTTTCTCTTCTGTTAATTCAGGAAGAAAGTTTTAGAGAATTAAATGAAATGACATAGGTATGGCCCCTGGCATGTAGTAAGCACTAAAAATGTCTTTCTCATCCCACACCAGGTTGGTTAGAATTGCAGAGAAGCAGGTTTTAGCTCAATGAGAAGAACTTTCTTATACTTAGAGCCTTCCTATAGTGGAAGGGAGGGAGCAAGCTCCACGTAGAAGTATGCAAGCAAGGGCTGGAGGGTGGTGCTCTGCCTGCAGCTGGGGAGTTAGAGTCAGTGACCCTTACAGTTTCTTGAGCCTTAAGATACCATCAGTCCCAGGTGCTGGATGCATGTTTACTCTGTGCCTCCCCGACACCCCCGTTGCCAGGTGCTGAGACCACAGAGAGTAATAGGCCCCAGCCTCTGTCCTTAGGAACTTACAGCTTAGCCTAGGTCAGGGAAGGCTTTGTGGAGGATAGGCCTCCTGATTTAGAGAGGCAGGATGGCAGTGACAGCCTTAGAGCCCACACTCTAGAGCCCACGCTCATATGCCCTGTGCTCTGTGACTGGTATGTAGCGGGCACTGTATATAATGTGCCATATTTCATCCTCTTGAGAACCCTAAGGGGGTTCTCCATTTTGCAGATAAGAAAACGGAGCCTAAGAGGTCAAACAACTTGCTAAAACTCACGCAGTTTAAACAGTAAAGCAAAGATTCGCCACTAGCAAACCGCCTCCTTCTTCTGACCCCCCGGGCTGCCTAAATGCACTGTCCCATCAGACTCCCCATTCCCTCCCCATCCCAGACTAGGGAGTGTCAACACGTACCCCCCAGGGCTGACTGTCAGTGGGAACCACTCACTGATTCCTCACTCTGAGGACTGAAAACAAAGGGAGCAGGCAGAAGCTAGGTGAGGCCACACCACAGTGGGACCAGCCCTAGGCACCAGGATCTCAGCAGAGTTGGCTTAGGGTTAAGGGCCTACTAGAGTCTAAAGTTTCAGAGTAGAAAGGACCTCAAAGATCTCTTCCAAGCCCTGCCTGGGAAGAAGTCCCCATGAAGTCTCCTGACGGTGTTTGGCCCCTAACTGCACATACCCCCTGCTCCCACTCCCAAACTGGTGATTCACTTCTGACACTGATGGCTCAGCCCAGAGAAGGTGTGTCCTCACAGAGCCCAGCTGCCCTCAGACCTGACACAGTCCTTCAAAGACCAAGAAGTACAACCATGGCCCTCCTGCTAGCTCTTGGCCTCATGCTAGGCCCAATTATGCTTTTCAGACTATAGTGTGAGGAGCCATCCTTATCCCTGTCACTCCTCTCCAGTTTTGTTTTGTTTTGCAGTTTTTGGCCGGGGCTGGGTCTGAACCCACCACCTCTGGCATATGGATGGGGCCAGCACCCCACTCCTTTGAGCCACAGCACCACCCACTCCTCTCCAGTTTTTCTGTGACCCAGGGAGCATGCAACAGCAGGCCTGTGCAGAAAAACCTGTCCCCATCTCTTCTCATGCTTATTGCCTGTCAGTGTAATGCAGCTCCTGAGTCTTTAGAGTTTCCTCTACAACCTAGTCTTTGACATCTGGTTGGGATGCTGAGGATGGTGCTGAACATTTCCTGGAACTGAGTGTCTTCTGTCCCTTGGTGGGACCCTACTCTGATTCCCATAAGAAGGGCAAGTTCTTGGTTTTCTTGAAAGTGGTGCTGACCTAGTAGAGGCATTGCTGGTTGCATCTGTTCTTTCTGGCCAGAGACCTTGGTGGGGAACAGCTGCGGCAAACTCATAGCCCATGTGCTCAGGACCTCAGTGTCATGTGTAGTGTTAGTGGCCAGATCTCCATGAGATGGAAACATTATGGGATCCAGATAATACCTCATTCCCCCTCAAGGCCTGGTCTAGACTAGGCACACATATATTTATCCATCCATCCAAGGAGTCATTCATTCTACATGCCTAATGTAGGCCAGGCTCAAGGGACACAGAGAAAAGCCCTCCAGGAGTTCTCAGTCTGGTGGTGAAGGCAAGACTAGACACAATCATGGCCCTTTGGAACTAGGTATAACAAGGCCGGGCACAATGGCTCACACCTGTAATCTTAGTACTCTGGGAGGCCCAGGTTGGTGAATTGCTTGAGCTCAAGAGTTCAAGACCAGCCTGAGCAGAAGCAAGACTCTGTCTCTACTAAAATTAGAAAAACTAGCTAACCATTGTGGTGGGCACCTGTAGTCTCAGCTACTCAAGAAGCTCAGACGAGGGGATCTCTCAAGCCCAAGAGTTTGAGGTTGCTGTGAGCTATGATGCCACAGCACTCTACCCAAGGCACAGTATGAGACTCTACCTCAGGAAAAAAAAAAACATATATAATCACAAACAGAAGCCAAGTGCTATATGGGTGCCCCAAAGAGCAATTAAGGCTTGGGAGACTGGTAGGAGTTCACTTGGTGGCAACAGCAGAACAGAAGGGAGTAGTAGAAGGTATTCCACAGAGGGGATGTCATTTGTAAAAGCTTTACACCCTCAGGGTACCTCAATATTTGGTTAGGGCTGGAGCACAGGCAAGGCATGGTAACTCTGACACTTGCTAATTCTTTGCTGTCTTGTTTTATCACATGGTCTTTGCCCAGAGAAAAGCTTGACCAGTCCATGTGGGCCAGCCTATCTCCCTCCATCCCTCCTTTCTTCCTTCCTGCCTTCCTTCCCTCCTTCCCTACACTGGGACAGGTGAATGCTGGGAGAGCAGGATGGTGCTGGTGGCAGAAGCAAGGAAGTCAGAGAAGGGGAATGACGGGATAATGCACACATCCTGGAGTGACCACAGTTAGGATTAGGGATTAGACAGGGAGTGAAAGGGGTTAGGATGCCATTATAGTGACCAGACAACAAGGCCTGAGTGAGGAGAGTGGCAGTGGGCTAGAAGAGTCAAAGTGTTTAGGAAGTGTAATCAATGGATTTGGTGCCCGATGAGTGTGGGGGCAGTGGAGGGAGGTGTCTGGGTTCTGTGTCTGTGTCACCCTGTCTCACTCACCATACATCCTGCCTTTCCTGCTCATGTCCCTGTCTCTGCCCTCAGGAATCTTCCACTTGATTCAGATCAAGAAAGTCAGGAAGCAAGACTTCCAGAAAGAGGCACAGAACTTCCAGCTGCTCGCTGGCACCCACGAAGGTAGGACCCTTGGCTGAGGAATGAGGCCTGGGGAAGGGGGCAGGGTGGAGGCCGGAGCCTCAGGGGCGTTCCCAGGCTGCTGGTGCCGGGAGGGGGGCTGGTGTGGGGAGACTGCCAGCCACAGACGTCAGTTCCCAGCACAGGAATCCAGTGGGCGTGTGGACCAGAGATTTCTCAACTTGGGAGCAGGAAGGTAAAGCAGAGCTGGCTGGATTTGGTCATGGGGGTGGGAGAAACAAAACCGTAGGGAAGAGTCTAAGCCCCCAGTCCCTGGTGCTTCCTACTCCTTCTCTAACCCCTTTCTTCCTGATACCCTGAATTTGCTCTACTTTACTCTTAGGAAGATGCTCTACTTTACTCTTAGGGAGGCAAGAATTCACAACAGGTGTCAGGAAACCAGCCCTGTGCCCCAAATATTGGTTGGTTGAGGGCTGGGCCATGTGGTAGAACTGTGTGAGGGGGACACTCACCTCTATGCTCCCTTAGGCTCCAAACCCTGGCTCATGCAGTTCCTCCTTGCCCTAAGCTTTCCCACTACTAGCCACTGCATATTGTGCGCACATGCGCGTGCACACACACACACACACACACACACTCTTCTCTCTTTCTCCATGCAGGTCACTGGAACGTCTTCCTAGCCCAGACCCCAGAGCTGAAGGTCACGGCCAGCCCAGACAAAGCAACCAAGACATTATAACAAAGAACTGAACAGTTGAAGATATGAGCTTTATCTTTTTTGTTATTATATATTAATAAATAAGAAGTTGCATCACCCCTTAAACCTGTCTCTGTGTTCATATCCAGTCTCCTGGGCACTCTCCCAGGGACTCTGCAGAGCAGTCCTGTTATTCCCATTTTATAAGCGTGGAGACTGAGATCAGCAGGGGCAGAGACTGGTCCCAGTCCTCACAGCCAGTGAGTTCCCACAGCCTCCCTGCCCAGGCCCTTGTCTGCCATAGTGCCCTTCTTCTGTCCTCAGACCCCCAACTATGGCACCTCCTGCTTTTACCCACAGCTCTTTGATGCTGAGCCTAAGAATGGGGAATGATTCTAGTTAATCGGGGAGGGACAATGGAGCCCCAGAGCCCTTTTCCAGAAAATACTCCACGGTCAGGCATACTTTACAAAGAGGAAACTGAGTTCAGGGAGAAGCAGTGAGCAGTGATTTGCCTGAAGCTCCAGAGCTGGCTGGTAGCAGATGTGGAGTTGGAAACCAGGTCTCTTGCTCCAGGCAAGCACTCCTTCCCCAGTTCTGAGCCGTGACTAATGTTACAGGACCAAATAGTCTCACCTCAGAGGATCTCCAAGACTTGGCAGTCAGATTGCCAAGCTGGCATCATGCTTTGAGAAGAAGCCTAACAGTTATTATACAATTAAAAACACCATCAATAGTTTATCCTGCCCACGTGTACAAGCCCTTACAATTTTAGAGATGTTTTAATGCCCATGATTTCACCTAAGGTGAACAGTGTAGCAATTACTCACCTTTCAGAGAGGAGGAAACAGAGGCTGGGAGTTGGCAACTGTCTTCCCCAAAACCTCACAGTTATGAGCTGTGGTGCTGGGCTAGAACTCAGACCTCCTACATCCCAGGCAGGGTTCTCTCCAGCACAGCAGGTCTCAACCATCCCACTGCCATGGCTCCACCATCATACCCCATCCATGCCCAACTGGAAGCCCCAGATAAATGGTAGACAATGGCCTGTCGGCTGGACTTAATGAAGCCACTTAGAGGGCCCTGGCTGTTGTCTCCCATAGCCTTGGTCTCAAGCCTACGGTTACTAAGTTTGGGAGAATCTGCCAAGCAGCCCCCAATACCATCCTTCTGAGCAGGCATGGGTGTCACCCTTCCCAAACTCCCTCTGCCAGCTCCCATGGGCCTGATTTGAGAGTCTGAGGTTTAAGGCTGGAAATGTCCCATCTCTTCTGCATCAGAAGACATCCCTCCTCCCCTCATGGCTTCTTCTTATCCCCCTACAGAAGATTCATTATTCTGGCCTGGCTTGCTCATGACAGTAGGGTAACTTAGAACTTGTGATGGGCTCTGAGCATCCCATTCACAAAAAACAGGAATCTGAAAACAAAACTATTCATGTGGTGGACTCTGGGCACCCCTCAGCCTGGCCCAGATGTCTTCCTCTCAGTGACATTTTCCACCCTGGCACCATGGCTCCTCCTCTCTGCCAGAAAATGGACTTGGAGGCAAGGCTCTGTAACCCCAGGCTAGGAACGGAAGTCCCTGTGTACTCTTCCTGGTGTTGTAGGCCCCACTGCCTCCTGGTTTCTCTGATGGGCTAGAAGAAGCTTATGGTGCCCTCTTTTGTACCGTGGGGGGCATGTTCAGCACAACAACCCCTCCTTGCTTTGTTTGACCCAGACCTGCTGCATGTGTGACTGTGAGGCTCGCTGTGTGAGCCTGTAGGCAGCTCCACCATGGTCTGATGCCACTCTCAGCTACTTCTCTGGTCATGTATTCCCACATAAAATATTTTCTGAGCTACTCTACAGTAGGCTTTATGCAAGACAACCAACACAGGGTGAGGAGTAGCAATGCCCTTCCTGTCCTTGGGAGCCACACATCTGGAGGAGGAAATGAGCAGATGGATGTGTCACCGTGCCCACCTGCTGAGGGTGGTGAGGGCAGGGAGCATGGGAGCACTGCTCCCAACCCAGCTGGAAGACACAAAAGCAGCCTCCAAAGGATGAGCAGGAGGTGAGAAGAAGATAGAGGGAGAGAGAGGAGGCCCCCAACCCTATCGAGCACCAACTGATGGCATAGGAAGAGGAACTTGGTAGAAAATGAAAAAAAGCAGGATTATGGGAGGATCACAAATAGCTCACGGTTGCTGAATGACCATTAGAGGCCAAGAGAAGAGGAAGGTGAGGCTGTATACCCACCTGAGGAGCTCTGGCATTGCCTGAGGGCAGCAGGGAGCCCTGGGAGGGTGTCAGTGCTCTGGTCGGATCTGTGGTCAGAGGCCAGCTCTGCCTGCAGGGTGAAGAATGGGGGGGGCAGAGGGAGGCTTAGACCAGGTAGGGGCTGGTGTGGGATCAGTGTAAGGGAGGGATGGCAATGGCCTGGGTGGGAGAGAGGCCTTGGGCAGGCAGAGTGGGCAGCTGGCTGGACACAGCGTTGGTGGGGGGACTTGAGTATGTACCAGTGTTTCCCTTCATGGCATCTTCGGGGGGACAGCCCAGGAGTTGCAGTGGAACACAGTTGAGCTTCGGGCTATCATGGCCCTCGGTCTAGGAAGAAGGCTGGGCTAGAGACAGGGGGCTAGGAGCTATTGGCCCATAGGTGAAACTAAGGCCAGGAGAGGGGGCGACACTGGCCTGGCAGAGATGGGGGGTGGTGATGAACAGAACAGGCAGCAGGACAGGACCTGGAGCATCAGAAAAGACAGCACGGACACAAGAGGAAAGGGAGGAGAGTGGAGGGCTGAGAGCGCTATGCGGCCAGAAGAGTGTCTTCTGTGGGGACAAGGAGGCTCTGGTGACCATGGCTATGAGCAACATCAGGAGAGCTGAGAGAAGCTGGATTTTGTGGGGCTTAGGTGGTTTCTGGGAAGTGATGAAACAGAAGTCTTTTAAGAAATCTGGCAGGGCCGGGTGTGGTGGCTCAACCTATAATCCTACACTCTGAGAGGCTGAGGCAGGTGGATTGCTTGAGCTCATGAGTTTGAGACCAGCCTGAGCAAGAGCAAGACACCATCTCTACTAAAAATAGAAAAACTGAGGCAAGAGGATCGCTTGAGCCCAAGAGTTGGAGGTTGCTGTGAGTATGATGCCACAGCACTCTACCCACAATGATGGCTTGAGACT
>CAUYTI010079890.1:0-15409 GCA_963575145.1 Galago senegalensis
CCCCCAACTCCTGGGCTCAAGCGAGTCTCCTGCCTCAGTCTCCCAAGTAGCTGGGACTACAGGCGCCCGCCACAACGCCTGGCCATTTTTTGGTTGCAGCTGTCATTGTTGTTTGGTGGGCCCGGGCTGGGGATTCGAACCCGCCACCTTAGGTGTATGTGGCTGGCGCCTTAGCCGCTTGAGCCACAGGTGCCGAGCCAGGAATTATTCTTAATATGAAAGTATCAAGAGGTACTTTCACATATGGTCTAGTATATGGTACATATCTTTTGCAACTGCAAAGTACAATAGTCCCCCTTTATCCACGGCTTTGGTTCTTGCAATTTGTTAACCACAGTTAACAGAAATAAACAATATATTAAGTTTTAAATTGCACATTATTCTGAGTAGCACAAAGAAATCTCACTTCATGCTACCCATGACTTGAATCATTCCTTTGTTTAGCATATCCATATATGCTACCTGTCCAATAGGTACTTAGTTACCACACCTTCTGTTGCAGTATTGCAGGGCTTGTGTTCAACAACCCTTACCTTATATAATAATGGCTCTAGAGAGCAAGAGTACTAGGAACTAATTTATAAATTAAGCTTTACCATAAGTATGTACAGAAAGGAAAAAAAGAGTGTAACTGGGTTCAGTACTATCCACAGGCATCTCCTGGAGGTCTTAGAACAAATCCCCCACAGGTAAGGGGAAACTACTGTACTACTTTTAAATAAAAAAAGTCCTAAAGTGCTAGTATCAAAAATGTTCAATTTCTCTAAAAGAAGAATTAAAAAATCTTGATGCTAAAGAACAACTTGAAAAATAAACAGTAACTTTTGTTGTGATAACATCTTTGCAGCTTACAAAAGTACGCTAAAAGAGAAATCTTGGTTCATAATCGCATCCCTCAGATTTAAGTGTCAAGTAAGTGGCTTTTTCAAGTTTCCCTCAGCTGGGAAGTAACAGGAAGAGTGAAGGTAGAAATCTGTATTTTCTGACTGTAAAAGTACTGCTTTCACTGTTCATCTTCTCAACTGAGCGCATAATCTCATTTTACTGGTGAGGAAAGTGAGACTCGGAGACATTCACCTTTTCATTCAACAAATATTAACAGTCACTGTTTCATTTCCTCTCTCATTTACACATATAAAAATTTTACTCAACATTCAAGATCAAGTTCTAAATTTACCTTCTCCAGGAAGTAGCAACTAATGCCAGGAACAGAAATAAGCCTGCTACTCTAAAATGCTGTTACAGTGGTTTCTACCTCAGGAGATAACTCTTTTAAATGTAAAATATTATCATTATGCAATCCTCTCCCTGCCCCGTTCATTGATTTAATGCACAGTGTGTACTAGGAACTGTAGCACTGAGAATTAAATGATGAATAAGAAAACTGTTGCATTGGCTTGGCGCCTGTGGCTCAAGTGGCTAAGGCGCCAGCCATGTACACCCAAGGTGGCGGGTTCGAATCCAGCCCGGGCCCGCCAAACAACAATGACAGATGCAACCAAAAAAAATAGCCGGGCGTTGTGGCAGGCGCCTGTGGTCCCAGCTACTTGGGAGGTGGAGGCAGGAGACTCGCTTGAGCCCAGGAGTTGGAGGTTGCTGTGAGCTGTGATGCCATGGCACTCTACCCAGGGGGACAGCTTGAGGCTCCTGTCTCAAAAAAAAGAAAACTGTTGCATTCAAAATGCTGAAACTGTACTGAAGAACCCAAATATTGATTTTTCGTGTAGAAAAAGGTTAATAACTTTCAGACTGAATCAAGCAGTAGAGCTGCCACACTGTATGTACAAAATGTCCAGTTTTTAAAAAACTACACAACACACAAATACAAAGGAAAGTATGGTCTATGCACAGAAAAATAGTCATCAATAGAAATCCTCCCTGAGGAAACACAGATACTGGACTTAATAGATGAAAAGCTGTTTTAAATATTATCATCAAATAACTAAAGGAATTAGTATTTTTTAAAACTACAAAAAACTGTAAGAATGACGCCTCATCAAATAGAGGGCCACACCTATAATCCAAGCTACTTGGGAGGCTGAGGCTGAAGGATTCTTTGAGTCTAGGAGTTTAACAGCAGCCTGGGCAACAAGCAAGACCCCACCTCTAAAAAAGTAAAAATCAGTATCCAGGCACGGTGGCATGCACTTGTACTCCCAGCTACTCAGGGGGCTGGATGGGAGGTCACTTGACTCCACGAGTTCAAGACCACAGCAAGTGACGATTGTGCCACTGCATTCCAGCCTAAGCAAGGGAGCAGAATCATACCACTTAAATAAATAAACAGAAAGAAATTATAGAAGAACAAAGAGAAATCCTGGTGTTGAAAAGGAAAATAATGGAAATAAAAAAGTCACTAGAGAGAATGAATAACAGATCTAAGAAGTAAGAAGAATCAGCAAACTTCGATAGATCTACTGAAATTACCCGGTCTGAGGAACAGAAATAAGGCTGTATGTCAGAGCATAAAAAACCTCAGTATTTAAAATACCTGAACTCACACTAAGAATGGGCCTTTTGTCCTAGTAATAGTTTTTGTTTTAAAGTCATCTCAAAAGACACAGAAAAAGTCTTTAACAAAATTCAACACTTATTCATAATAAAAACAACCCATGAACCAGGAATAGAACTCCGTCAATATGATAAAAGTTATCTACAAAAAAACCCAACAACAACAACAAAATAGCTTATATAATACTCAATGGGGGAAAAGGAATGCTTTTCACCTAAGACAAGAAAAAATACAAGAATGTTGCTCTCACCACATCTTTTCAACATTTTCAACAAGAGGTTCTAGCCATGGCAATGGGCAAGAAAAAGAAATAAGACATTAACACTGGAAAAGAAATATATGCAGATGTGATCTTGCATATAGATAAAATCTAAGGAATTCACACGCACGAAAACATACTGGAGGGAGTTAATGGGTTCTGCAAAGCTACAGGATACAAGATCAATATAAAAACATCAGTTGTGCTTTTTTTTTTTTTAGAGACAGAGTCTCACTTTGTTGCTCTCCATAGAGTGCAGTGGTGTCACAGCTCATAGCAACCTCCAGCTATTGGGGTAAGGCGATTCTCTTGCCTCAGCCTCCCAAGTAGCTGGGACCACAGGTGCCTGCCACAACGCCCAGCTATTTTTTTTGTTGCAATGTGGCTGGGGCTGGGTTTGAACCCGCCATTCTTGGTATATGGGGCCAGTGCCCTACCCACTGAGGGGCACCACCCATCAGTTGTACTTCTATACACTAATAACGAACAATCAGATAATGAAGTTAAGAGAACAACTCTATTTAAACAGCAACAAAAAGCAGTAAAATGCTTATATACTTAACAAGTACAAGACTTGTTCACTGAAAACTACAAGGTAACATTGAAAGATTGAAGATGACCTAAATAAATTATAAAGACAACCTGTATTCACAGACTGAAAGACTTACTGTTGTTAAGGTGACAGTATTACCCAAATTTACCTATAGATTCAATGCAATCCCTGTCAAAAATCCCTCCCTTCTTTTTATGCAGAAATGGAAAACTTGATCTTAAAATTGATTGAAAGGGACCCAGAATAGCCAAATCAATCCTGAAAAAGAATGAAATTGATAAACCCAACACTTGTTACAAAGCTACAATAATCAACACTGGGGCATGCTATTATAGTAAAGGCTAACACAGAGAGCTACAGAATATAATCAAGGGGATAGAAATAAACCCTCATCTTTATAGTCATTGACTATTAGTTGGGAAAGAATTATCTTTTCAGTAATTGGTGAATGGATATCTCCACGCAAAAAAATGAAGTTGGACACTGCCCTCTCATCACAAATGAAAATTAACTTTAAAATGGATTAAAGACCAAAATTTAAGCCCCCAAATTTAAAAAGTCTTCAAAGAAAAATTAGATGTAAATTTTCATAATATTAAACTTGACAAAAGTAGCTTTAGATATCATACCAAAAGCACAAGCAACTGATGAAAAAACATAAATAAATTCATCAAAATTAAAAATTTTTGCATCAAAAATTTTCTTTGACACTATCAAGAAAGTGAAAAAAAAAACCAGAGGTAAGTAACATTTGTACATCATATTACGGTGAGAATACAGATCCTCTTTATTTATAGATTCTATAACTGTGAATCCAACTATCAATAAAATGCATTTGCAACCACAAATTAAGTATTTGTAGCAACACATCATGGTAATTCACGGACACGAGTAGAGCAGTAAAAACTATGTCACCCAACACACACAGTCCTAGCTGAGGGAGAACGAGGCATCACTGCTTGTTTCAGCTCTCACAATGTAAACCAGTGTCTTTTCACCATCTATTTAGTGCTACATTTTCCACATTTTATGCTTTTTGTTGGTGATTTCACTGCTTAAAATGGCCCCCAAATATAATGTTGAAATGCTGCCTAGTGTTCCTAAGATCGGGAAAGTTGTGACATACCTTACAGAACAAATTTGTGTGTTAGACGCGATTTATTCAGGCATGAGCTTTAGTGCTATTGGCCATGGGTTCAAAGTTAATGAATCAACAATACACATTAAATAAAATGTCTTGAAACAGAAACAAACATAAAACGAGATTATGTATCAGCTAGTTGATAAGAATGTCATCAGTGGCTTGCAGGAACCCAACCCTATACTTCCCTCAAAAGCAAGGCAGTGCATCAGGGCAGTGCCTGTGGCTCAGTGAGTAGGGTGCTGGCCCCATATACTAAAGGTGGTAGGTTCGAACCCAGCCCCAGCCAAACTGCAACCAAAAAATAGCTGGGTGCTGTGGCAGGTGCCTATAGTCCCAGCTACTTGGGAGGCTGAGGCAAGAGAATCGCCTAAGCCCAGGAGTTGGAGGGTGCTGGGAGCTGTGATGTCACAGCACTCTACCGAGGGTAACAAAGTAAGACTCTGTCTCTAAAAAAAAAGGCAATGGATCAGTATTCATTATTTAGCATTTGCGGCAACTTTATAGAACCCAACTACCACAGATGGTAGAATGTCTAGAATAGCTCCTTGCCTGTATCTGAAGAATAAATGTTACATAGCACATATCCAGTTACACTTCCAGGCCTCTGTTCTTTTCAGCGTATTCGTATTCTTACCTGTGAGGCACTCTCCCTCTCCCACTCTTATGATGAGTAGCATACCTTCACTGCCAATCCCAATCTTCTGCACCAAGCTCAAATCCCATGTATCAAAATCCCAAATACATACACAAGGCTGATTGAGCTTTCCCTGCACTCTAGCGTGCCATGTGCACTGTTCCTAGCGTAGCTCTAATGAAGCTGCGTATCTTCACATCCACCTCTACCCTAGACTGATTTTTCCAATGGCAGAGACGGTCATATTCATCTTTTTATCCCTGGTGCTCAATCCTTGGTATACTACGGTTGCTCAATAAGGAATTAGTGAATTAAGCTCACAAGATTCCTTCTTATAGGCTATCAAATATTATAGGTATGACTAGTTATCATACTACTGAAGCTTTCAAAAGGACATGAAAATCACCGATAAAACTGCTCAGGGTGCTAATGACTGTTGCCCTTACAACTGTTCTCTGTTTAGAACTATGATATGTAAAAACCTAGATGAATACTTACTTCAGCAGAGAAGACCTGGTCATGCTTGACAATTTCTCTATGTAGAGGTCTCGTTACTGTGGAGTCAGGAGTCATGGATGATCCTACTCTCTGAGAACTATTTATGTACAACTCATCACACTGTGATTGATCAGTATCCAAGCCATGATATCCAGATACATCATGTTTACTGCCTGAAGTTTTTCTCTTTCTTTTCTGCTTCTTGGCAGAATTCTGTCCATCAGAGCGAGCCTTTCTTTGTCGAAACTGGGCAAGCTACAGGAAAAAGAAAATTGTCATTGTCAAACTATCACGAAATAAAAAGCTATGATAAAATAAAGAACACCTGTTGCAGTCTTCGGTACAGGAGTAACTACTGAAAAGGAAAGATACTATGTATTTCTGAAAGAACCCATTGAAATGTGAGACTGAAAATGTCATGTCAGAAGAAAAGAAAATTAGCCTAGAGTCAAGAAAAATTAGGGGAACAGAAACTGTCATTCACTATTTTGTGAGAGTATCATCTCTGGATTTGAGGTTATATAAAAACACAAGAACACACCAACACACACACATACACACAACACACACAACAGAGCTCTAAATGCATTTGCTTTGTGCAATTTCTGTGGTTTTCTATTACTTTATACTACAGAGAATTAGTTCATGCAAGAAGATTTACTTACATAGGGGTCAGTACAGCCCTGTTTATAATGGGGAAAAAGACAAAAATAAATATCAAACAGTACTGCTTTTTCAGCTCTTAATCACTTGTATGTCATCATCAGTATCCTAGTGATGCCCTTACGTGATCATTTCATGTATTTTGCCCACTGGGTTTTCTTATTTAAATTTATTTTAAGAACTAAGGGTTTCCGTTCCAAAATTGCAAGGTAAAAGCAAGCTGAATTCACTCCCACTCCCAGAAAAACAAAAATAGGCCGGGTATAGGCTCACACCTGTAATCCCTGCACTCTGACAGGCCAAAGCAGGCGGATCCCTAAAACTCAGGAGTTCGAGAACAGCCTAAGCAAGAGTATGGCCTTGTCTCTACTAAAAACAGAAAAATCAGCCAGGCATTGTGATGGGCACCTATGGTGCCAGCAACTCAGGAGGCTGAGGCAAGAGGATTGCTCGAACCCAGGAGTTTGAGGTCGCAGTGAACTATGCTAATGCCACAGCACTCTACCCTAGGCAACAGAGTAAGACTCTGTCTCAAAAAAAGGAAAAAAACAAAACAAAACAAATACATAGTATACAGATTAATATTAGCAATCTCCAAGAACACAAACATGAGGTGGAGACAGTTCCTGGGGCCAAAGAGAAGTAAAAAAACTCCAAGCAGATGTTAAAAGAATTGAATTTCCATACCCACGACACACCTCCCCCCAGTCTGCTCAGTATCAAGTGCAGAAAATTTCTCAACTCCTGGTTTCTATTCCTAAAAAAAGTAAAATCAAGGGGGACAACCAGCTTCCCCTGCAACTTAGGTTTCCTAGCAGGAGTTCTGTCCCTATCTCAACCCATGAGAAGTACTGAGAATGTCTGAAGAAATATGCTGAGGACAAAGACAAGGGCAGGAGGTGGAACCACCACTATAGGCCAATATCACTGATGACCACCACAGTTGCAAACATCCTCAACAAAACACTGGCAAATCAAATTCAATAGCACATTAAAAAGATCATTCACCATGATCAAGTGGCACTTGCTTCAGGAATGCAAGGATGGCTTAACAAATCAATAAACATTAACCGAGCCAAGAACAAAAACCAAAGGATCGTTCCAACAGATGCTGAAAAAAGTGATAAAATTCAACAACTCTTTATGCTTATGATGTAAACCCTCAACAAACTAGGTGTAGAAGAAACATACCTCAAAATAATAATGCCCATATATGACAAACTTACAGCAAATATCATACTGAATGGGGACAAATTAAAAACCTTTCCTCTAAGAGGTGGAACAAACAAGATGCCTATTCCTCCAATTTCATTCAGCTTTATGCTGAAAGTCCTGGCCAAGGCATTCAGGCAAGAGAAAAGTATAAAGGGGATCCAAATTGGAAAGGAAGAAGTCAAATTAGCCTTGGTCATAGACAATATGATCTTATACTTGGTAAAATGTAGATTCCACCAAAAAACTGTTAGAACTCATAAACAAATTCAGTAAATTTTCAGGATACAAAATCAGCATATAAAAATCAGGATACACTATATACCGACAGCAAGCAACCTGAAAAAGAAAACAAGAATGCAATCCCATTTAGGTTAGATACAAAGAATACAAAATACCTAGAAACCAATTTAACCAAGGAAATGAAAGATATAGATGAGGAAAATTACAAACACTAATGAAAGACACTGAAGAGTACACACACGCACACACACACATACAAACACATACACACAAAATGGAAAGATATTCCATACCCACAGATAGGAAGAATTAAGGACATTAAAGTAACAATACTCCCAAATCAAATTATAGATTCAGTTCATCCCTATCAAAATACTGATGATACTCTTCACAGAAATAGAAAAAATAATTCCAAAATTTATATGGAACCACCAAAGATTGCCAAATAGCCAAAGCAATTCAGAGCAAAAAGAATAAAGCCAGAACCATCACACTACCTGACTTCACAATGTACTACAAATCCATAGTAACCAAATTCAGCAAGACACTGGCATAAAAACAGATACACAGACCAATGGAACCCATATATAAATTTACAGATTTATAACCAGATAATTTTTGGCAAAGGCACTAAGAAAATTCTCTTTAATAAATGATACCAGGAAAACTGGGTGACCACACACAGAAGACACTATATCTCTCACCCCAGGTAAAAATCAAATCAAACTAAAAAAGAACTTAAATCTAAGACCTGAAACTAAGAAATTCCTAAGAAAACATTTGAAAAACACTCCAGGACATTGTTTTGAACAAAGGTTTTTTATGTAAGACCTCAAAAGCACAAGTAACCTCAAGCTATAAAGCTTATGAATTTTTTTCCCAGATGACAAATCGTATTTCAGAAGAATGAAGAATTAGATGCAGAAGAAAGAAAATAGATCTTATCTCTTGTCATATACAAAAATTAACTCAAGATGTATTAAATACTTAAATATAACACTAAAAGTATAAAACTTGTAGGAAAAACTCAGGAAAAATTCTGGACATTGGCCTAGGCAAAGAAATCATGACTCACATCTCAAAAGCAAATATATAAATGAGAAACTAAGTAGCACCCACATAACAAAAATAATCAATAAAGTGAAAAGACAACCTGCAGAATGGGAGAAAATATATGCAAACTGTGAATTCAACAAAGGACTGATATTCAGAATCTATAAGGAACTCAAACAATTCAACAACAGCAAAAGCACAAATTCCATTGAAAGGTGGGCAAAGGACATGAACAGGTATTTTTCAGAAGATATATAAACTGCCAACAATGTGAAAAAGTATTCAACATAACTAATCATCAGATAAATGTAAATTAAAACCACAATATTATACCAGTTAGAATAGCTATTACACTAGTCAGAATAGCTATTATTAAAAATATAAAAAGTTACAGATATAGTGAGGATGGAGAGAAAAGGGAACACTTATACAGTGCAAAAAACAAGCATCACACATTCTCATTCATATGTGGGAGCTAAAATATTGGATCTCATGAAGATAAGAGAATACAATGTTGGTTACCAGAAGTCATGAAGGGTGGGAGGGTGGGGGTAGGGGGTTGTGAAAAGAGGTTGATTAAAGGGTACAAATGAAGAGTTTTGTTTTTGAGACTGCAACTTGCTCTGTCATCAAGGCTGGAGTGCAATGACCTGATTATAGCTCACTGCAACCTTGAATTCTTGGGCTCACGTGATCCTACTGGCTAAGCCTCCCAAGAAACTAAGACTGCAGATGTGTGCCACCACACTTGGCTAATTTATTATTTTTTGATTTTGTAACCCCAGCCTCAAGCTTCCCAAAATGCTGGCCTCCTTCCACCTCAGCTTCCCCAAATGCTGGGATTACAGGTGTGGACCACCATGCCTGGCTCTGACAATTTGGTAGAAGAAGTACGACCTAGCATTTGATAGATCAGTAAGCTAACTACAGTTAGTTCAAAATAATATATTGCTATTTCAAAATAGCTAGAAGAGAATAATTCAAATGTTTCTACCATGAAGAAAAGACAAATACAAGTACTTAAGGTGACTGATATCTCAATTACACTGATTTGATCTTTACAAATTATGAGTATATTAAATTATTATGTGTACCCCCAAAATATGAACATTTATTATTTATCAATTAAAAAGTAATTAAAAATAAATTTACTTTAAAAGGAGACTTTCTATCCCTTTTATAAATTAAAAATCCATATCATTTGTGATTTATAAAAAGTAAACAAAAATTACAGTACAATGAAAAAACTATTATTAAAATCCTGGAAGGGGATATCTTATGGCTATGAGAGAAATGGGCAAGTGTTAAAAGGTTGTTAAGGACATATTAACATCAAGAAACTTTTTGCTATCATAAGCAGATGAAGTAGAAGAAAACTGGGAAAGGTAATAACTTTCTTAGAATACTACCCAGTGTTTTATTGTTTTTTTTTTTTTTGAGACAAGAGTCTTAAATCTTACTTTGTCGCCCTTAGTACAGTGCTGTGGTGTCACAGCTCACAGTAATCTCCAACTCTTGGGCTTAGGTGATTCTCTTGCCTCAGCCTCCTGAGAAGGTGGGACTATAGGCACCTGCCACAACGCCCAGCTATTTTTTGGGTGGCAGTTTGGCCAGGGCCGGGTTCGAACCTGCCACCTTCGGTATATGGGACTAGCACCCTACTCACTGAGCCACAAGTGCCACCCCCCCCAGTATTTTTTAATACCAGGTTAGGATATACCTAAAATACCTCATCCTTTATCTAAATTCATATACATTACATGCTTTAGGTAACACTGGGTTAACTACAGTGAATGTTCTAAAAATATTAATGTTAACCCTTATTGCTAATAAAGATGTCCATGACACAGTAGTAGGTATAAAATAGTATTGCAATAATATCTACCTGTTTATGAAAGAAAAATATTTATCTTTCTTTTTAACAAAACAAGGCAGGCTTCAGACTCCTAGTGTTCAACAATTACATCCAACTTGAATTTTAATACCATTGTACTCATAGGTATAGATAAATTCTGAAAGATTATAACTATAACCACTTTGGTATATCTCTAAACTTGAGATTACAGGTATTTTTCCTTTTTTTCATTTGAACTTTTTACATAATAAATTTTCTAATTTTTATATGAAGCAACTATTAACTACTGAGTCTTATATTTCACTTGAGTTCTTTAATCATCCTGAGAAGAGAAACAAAAGAATAAAAATAGTTATATGCTCCCTTGTACCTTAACAAGAGGAAATACTACTAGTATTCCTATAACTATTAATTAGACTAATTACAATGACAGCCAGGAAATTTATTATACAAAGTATTAGAACAATCCTTTTAGTGATGCTAATATGACTAACTACGAAAATATGTGACAAACGTTATCTACAGAATAACATACAATATATTTTATACTTATGTGCTATAGAGGAAAAAAGTATATAGCTATGTATTATAAAAGCATCTAATTCATATAGCAGAAATAGCTAATCATCAGCTTTATGGAATATAAAAATATATTACATTTAAATTTGTTCCCAGTTATTTAGCAACTATCCAATTATTGTACTTCATGTCTGTGTGAGGAACAGGTGCCAAGGCCAGTTGCCTCTATTTGTACATTATTAAGCAGGTGGAATGCATTTAAACTACTCTGGAGGAAAGCAAATTCATTCTTAAAAATAAACCAACTAGAATACTATTAAATATACTATCTATAAATAGAATCAGATGTCTAGGCACATGATTTAAAGAGGAAAAGATCCCTCAGAATGCAAAGCCAACAAAATGTTAATAATGACATTCTTGATACTTATACTCAATTTCAGAAACTTCTTAAAATTCCATATTGTCTGCATTAGATAATATATTTAGACAGCAGAACATATCAGGGCAAAGATAAAGATTCTGTTTAAGATTCCAACTCTATTAGATTTTATATATAATTTATATTTAATACTTAGATTCAGATGTGTAAGTACACAACAAAAGAGAAAAACTAAAACTCTGCATTACAAAAAGTTTGATTTAAAAATAAAAAGTCTGTGCCAACAGTACCCACTACTAAATGGACCCTCAATGAAAAAGGAGACAGATATGGAATAAAAAGCAGAATTGTTCTATTATAGTATTTAGAACAAATCACTTCTAAGGACATTAAATTACCAAAACATTCTTTTAGGTCTATGTTACTGATTACATGAGGTTATATTAGTTTTTTAGAATTAGAAGGTAAGCCCTATGAGGATAAGAAGCTTTTTTTTTTTTTTTTTTTTTTGCAGTTTTTGGCTGGGGCTGGGTTTGAACCCGCCATCTCCAGTATATGGGGAAAGCACCTTATTCCTTGAGCCACAGGCGCTTCCCAGGATAAGAAGTTTTGTTATGTTTATTGCTATATATATGCAACCTAGGACAATACTCAATAAAAACATGTTGAGTAAAAAAAAGATAATTTACCTTTTACGGAAAAGTCACCCCACTAAAGCAATACTTTTAAGCATCATTTCATAGAACCTAAGAACTAAGATGATATACATGTATATTTAATTCTATTATATGGTTCTAAGGTTTCAGAATTAAAATTAATAATTTACTACTTATTAAATGAAGTAAAAAACAAAAGCAATCTCTTTCACTATAATATCCCCTCTCTGATATAGAAAAACAAAGTCAAAATTTAAATTGTCAGAGAAATAATACCTACAGTAACTTTTTTTTTTAACAACAGTTCTATATGGTCAAAATGTGGGAGAAGGAACAAGATCCTATCATATATTCAATTTCTTATAGCTATTTAAGCTATTTTTATTTTAAATCTGAAAAATGGCAAGCTAGCAGATATGCAAAAAACTCTACTCAATTAGGTAATCATCTGATGCTGAAATGATATACTTTAAGTTACTGAGAAAACATTTATTCTAAAATATGCTGAAAACTCAGACTACAGCCATCTGTGTTTGTCATTTTGAAGCCAATTATAAAAATCTTAGCATATGTAGTCACAGAAATAGTTGGAAGAGTTCCTGGAAAGATATTAGGTCCATATACACTTGTCTTTCAAAACTGGTTCAGATCCCAAGCAAAAATCTTACCCTGACCAAAATATGAATAAATGACTTAACATAAATAATAATTTATTCCTTAAATTCAAGATTTATAAATAAATGAACATTTCAACAAAACAATGAACTTCAAAATGCTGTATAAAAACATACCAAGCTTTTATGATATCACTTCAAAAAAAAAAAAAACCCACTCAACTATTTGGAACCTCTTTAGTTTCTTGAGTATTCAGAGTGTTTACTATGTGCCAGACACCATGTTAGATGTGAATCAAAATATATGTGTGGTCTGTTAACAGAAGGACCTTTTAGTCTAGGCCTGTCTGTTATCTTGTCAAGTTGTGAGAAATCAATGAGATGAAAGTTAGTGTACAACGTCCTACACTCAACAGTCCTACATGCATTTAAGGAGGTAGTATGGATACCTCTCTTGTCCTCATTTCCTTGTGTAGGCTTTCCACAAGAAATGCAGTTGCAAAGTTTTATACCTCTAAGGGAAATAACTTAGTATATATCAGCTCGTAAGTTTATTTATTCAATACCTATCATGTATCCAACCTTATCGCATGTAGTGATGAATAAAACTGAAACCAACTTTCATGAATTGTTTGTTGGTGGAAAAACAATTAAACAAATTGCTGCGTTAGCTCAACACGGCAATATATCATTTCAAATGATTAAAAAGTGTTTTGAAGAAAATATACAGATAGCAGGAGAGCCTACAACAGAAAAGACTTTATTTGGATGGGGTTTGTGTGGAAAGGTTTGGAAATATCTTACTGAGAAAAGAATGTGGAAGCTAAGGTTTAAAGAATATGAGTTACTTGCCAAAAGTCACAAGTAGTAAGTAGCAAAATAGTATAGAACAAGAATATCTGACTCCAACCCCAACTTTCCATTACGCCAATTTGCTTTCCATGTATTTTCAGCTTGTTTTCATTTGTCATTGTATCTCACAATTCCAGAACACTAACTTTAAAGACATGAACAAGTGAAATCACCAACCCCAAACCAGCAAGTATTTTTTTGACAAGACTGGAGAGCAAGCAAAAACAAACACAACATTCATATGCCCTAAGGAGAATGGCATAAAACATTATTTAAATTGCCATCTCGTCTCTCCAGAGTTCAAAAATGGCTATTAGAGGTATTTTTAATGCTGTTGCTATAGAAAAATTAAGAAATCCTAATTAGTTCTAATTATGATAATGATTTGTACTTGTTAGTGCTGCCTTTAAGCCTTTCCAATAATCCTTAATGAATGATAACAAGAATGCTATACAAACTATTACAAGTCCTTAATGAATGTTAACAAGAATGCTATACAAACTATTACAAAACAGCAGCCTAAATAAGGAAATAAAAAGATTACAACAGAGGACTCGAAGACCCTTGGCACTGAGCTGAAGTAGGGCAAATGAAAGCAAACGAGACAAAAGCAACATTTTAAGGATGCTCTGGAGCATATTTGCCAACATCACAAAGACACAAACTACTGGCAGACAATAGTGCCAAACAGAACTGAGGGAATCAGGAATGGAAAAGATCACAGGACTTTACATTAATGAGCCACCGGTGCTATTTATATATATAAACTCATTCAATCCAGTGACTTTTTAAAAAATAAAGGTTTTGGAACACTTTTATGTCTAAGAAGAAAACAAACTAAACAACTTAATGAACCATCTGAATTTTGCATATTTTAACAAAATTTCATCACCTAGTGCACACTAGGCAATGTTTCAACAGTATGGAGATTCCTCAAAGAGCTACAAGTAGACCTATCATTCAATCCAGCAAGCCTACTGCTAGGTATTTATCCAAAAGAAAAGAATTCATTTTATCAAAGAGACACCTGCACTCAAATGTTTACTGCAGCACAATTCACCATTGCAATGATATGGAATCAACCCCAGTGCCCATCAACTCGTGAGTGCATTAATAAAATGGGATATGTATACCATGTAGTACTATTCAGCCATAAAAAAATAGAATTAATGCCATTTGCAACAATTTGGATGGAATTGGAGACCATTCTTTTAAGAATCTCAAGAATGATTCCCAGAAATATGACAACTGAAGGAAATCGACCAATACTTGGAAGCATGCCACCTCCCAAGACTCAGCCAGAACGAAGTGGAAAAGTTGAATAGACCTATATCAAGTTCTGAACTATATCAACTATACAAAGTCTCCCTAAAAAGAAAAGCCCAGAACCAGACGGCTTCACATCAGAATTCTACCAAACCTTTAAATAGGAACTAGTTCCCATACAACTCAACCTTTTCCAAAATATAGAAAAAGATGGAATACTACCCAACACATTCTATGACACAAACATCACGTTGATACCAAAACCAGGTAAAGACCCAACAAGAAAAGAAAATGATAGACCAATATCACTAATGAATATTGATGCAAAAATATTCAATAAGATCCTAACCAACAGAATCTAGCAACACATCAAACAAATCATACACCACGACCAAGTGGGTTTTATCCCAGGATCTCAAGGATGGTTCAACATATGTAAATCTATAAATATAATTCACCACATAAACAAATTAAAAAACAAAGACCACATGATT